>CM051243.1:4340129-4592629 GCA_027917425.1 Gastrophryne carolinensis
CACACACACACATACACATAGACACACACACACTTTTGGGGAAAATAGTGCATCTTATAGAGCGAAAAAAACTCTGGTAACATTACGGCTCCCACCCATTCCACAACTGGCCAACATAGCTGAACTTTAACATGGGCTGAGGGCTCCTTAGCAGATTACTTCTAATCTCAATCTGTAATTAAATTTACAGGCTGATTCATTACTAGCGTCAGGTATCAGCAGATGAGCGTTTGTAGCGAGGCGCTTAGAGCGACCGCTAGTAGTCGTTGTGATGGGCTATGGGTCGCTGTGGGAGAGCGCCTCAGTCGCTGTCCGGCATTGATGTATATGTTGTATGTTGTATGTGAGTCGCTCTAACACCAGTACAGCGCTGTATGGGAGCGAACGGTAGCGCCAGCTCAGTGCAACCGACTCATTAGAAGAACAGCCTCACACACAATTGTGTTTCTGATCACATATCCACCGGTAACAAAGCGAAAACACATGGAATGACATTGTTATAACACTGTGACATTAACACTTTAATGCCAGACCTGTAATGACAATTCTGCATAAAAATATAAAAAATCAAAAAAAGCTTTCAAAAATGTATTTAAAGAGGCCAGGAGACGTCAATGATTTGAGAAAAAAATTAAATAAATTAAAAGAAAACCCTTTTTAAACAGAAGAAAAGTAACGTCCATTGAAATGTATGGGAGAGCGACAGGTAGCGGCAGGTAATACCAGGCTCTGGAAGGCAGAGCGCCGGCGCTGTACGCTGAGCCGTCTGTGATGATGAATCGGTCGCTATGTGTTGCTGTTAGAGGCGCTCCCCAGAATCACTTTGATAAATGTGGTATTGCGTACAGCGCCCGGGGGTTACCGTTCTCTACCTCACGCTACCCGTCGCTATGGCTTGATGAATAAACTCCAAAATCGCAATATTAAAGTGGAGCAACACCCAGGATTTTGACTATCCTGGGTTTTGGTCCACTTCCGCGGGGCACCCCGCTGCATGAAACCCCCCAGATCGCCCTAAAAAACTCACCTGGCCCCACTCCTACGCGGGCGCTCATCCAATCAGAGCGCTCAGAGCCGCTGTGGTATGCACGTACAGGCGGCGTCCAACCACAGCGGCTCTGAGCGCTGGAGGCCGCATCTCGTGCTTCCCTCTAACAGGGAGTGCGCCCGCGCCAGCCATTCACAAACGGCCGCCCTGCTAGAGGGAAGCGCGAGATGCGGCCGCGGCCTGCACATGCGCCGTTGGAACGGGGATAAGGTTTCTGGGCCTCCTGCGGGGTTTCACACAGTGGGGCATCCCGATTTCAGATGCCCCGCGGGGAGGGATCGGATCGGCCCGGGAATCTTATAGATCCCCCCTGGGTGTTGGTCCACTTTAACTAGTAACTTGATTCATCACCATAAGCGGGTATCGGCGCTTTCGTTAGAAGCTGGGCGGATCTCTCTGCCTATTTCTATGATGTTTGGAGATTAGAATTAGTTGTATGTGGCTGGCGTCCCCCGGGGAGATTTTAGTGGGTACACAGAGCCGGATTAGGGGTGTCCATGGTATAGAGCAGCGATACTCAACCACTTCTTGTAAAGGTCCATTAAAAGGCATCCGGTGAGAGGTCAAGGTCCGGGCAGAGGGCTGTCGCGGACCTACCCCACTCCAAAAATCCTATTGGACCCCACAGAACCTAGAGGCAAAGCTGGGAGGCTGCGGATTGGATGGGCAAAACAGGGAGGACAGGAATTGATGGGGCAGAGAGACTGGACTGGATGGGGCAGAGCTGAGGGGACAGAGATGGATGGGGCAGAGCTGAGGGGACAGGGATGGATGGGGCAGTTCTGAGGGGACAGGGATGGATGGGGCAGAGCTGAGGGGACAGGGATGGATGGGACAGAGCTGAGGGGACAGGGATGGATGGGGCAGAGCTGAGGGGACAGGGATGGATGGGGCAGTTCTGAGGGGACAGGAATGGATGGGGCAGAGCTGAGGGGACAGGGATGGATGGGGCAGAGCTGAGGGGACAGGGATGGATGGGACAGAGATGAGAGGACAGGGATGGATGGGGCAGAGCTGAGGGGACAGGGATGGATGGGGCAGAGCTGATGGGGACAGGGATGGATGGGGCAGAGCTGAGGGGACAGGGATGGATGGGGCAGAGCTGAGAGGACAGGGATGGATGAGGCAGAGATGAGGGGACAGGGATGGATGAGGCAGAGATGAGGGGACAGGGATGGATGGGGCAGAGATGAGAGGACAGGGATGGATGGGGCAGAGCTGAGGGGACAGGGATGGATGGGGCAGAGCTGATGGGGACAGGGATGGATGGGGCAGAGCTGAGGGGACAGGGATGGATGGGGCAGAGCTGAGAGGACAGGGATGGATGAGGCAGAGATGAGGGGACAGGGATGGATGGGGCAGAGATGAGGGGACAGGGATGGATGGGGCAGAGCTGAGGGGACAGGGATGGATGGGACAGAGCTGAGGGGACAGGGATGGATGGGGCAGAGCTGAGGGGACGGGGATGGATGGGGCAGAGCTGAGGGGACAGGGATGGATGGGACAGAGCTGAGGGGACAGGGATGGATGGGGCAGAGCTGAGGGGACGGGGATGGATGGGGCAGAGCTGAGGGGACAGGGATGGATGGGGCAGAGCTGGGGGGATGGGAATGGATGAGATGGATGAGGCTGAGCTGAGGGGACAGTGATGGATGGGGCAGAGCTGAGGGGGACAGGGATGAATGGGGCAAAGCTGAGGGGACAGGGATGGATGGGGCAGAGCTGAGGGGACAGGGATGGATGGGGCAGAGCTGAGGGGACAGGGATGGATGGGGGCAGAGCTGGGGGGATGGGAATGGATGAGATGGATGAGGCTGAGCTGAGGGGACAGTGATGGATGGGGCTGAGCTGGGGTGGGGAGAAAGGATTGGATGAGGCAAAGAGACAGAGAAACAAAGTTTGTGTGTACCTTGCAATGCCACCTCCCACCCTTACCGGGCATTATATTGCAATGCTGGGTGCCAGGCAGGGAGACTAAGCACTAAATTGCTGATCAAGGGGGCAGCTCTGAGCATGGCACCACAAGGGGGCAGCTCTGAGCATGGCACCACAAGGGGGCAGCTCTGAGCATGGCACCACAAGGGGGCAGCTCTGAGCATGGCACCACAAGGGGGCAGCTCTGAGCATGGCACCACAAAAGGGGTCCGGAAATCTGTCTCGGAGATCCGCATTCGGACCCTGGTCTGCCAGTTGAGTATCGCTGGTATAGAGTAATCCTTTTATGGCAACTCCATAAAAGTGGGGCGGGGGGGATGGAGGACTGGACTTCGGTGGAGGTTATATGCAAGAAACTGGAGGCTGGGGTTGAAGAGGTTCGGACTGGGAGACTGGACTGCGAAACGGAAGCTCACACTGGTAGAGCGAGGGGTATAAACCTGGAGGAGAGGAGGATCACATCAGGGGACTGGACTGTGGAAAGAAGAGGATCACACTGGGAGATAAAAAGGAACTCTTTATCTTAGGATAGATGTGTGCTTATCCCAGGTATGTGCTCATTCACTTACTGACAATTTTTCAACCGCCTCTGCTGTAAGTTTGTTCCCAGCATCTACTACTCTTTCTGTAACATAATATTTTCTGATCTTCCCCCCGACCAGCTTCAGGTTGGGCCCCTTGTTCTATCATTAAGTCTCTTCCCTCCTGAACCTTATTCCCTCCTGTCACATATATAAAGGTCTCCATCATGTCCCCTCTCTCCCTTCTTTCCTCCAGACTGTAAAAATTAGGTTCTTTAAAGTAGAACAAAAGATTCCAGGGCCGGACGCTGGCTTTCCCCATTTCAGGATGCCCCGCTGTGTGACCTCCTCCCCCTGTTAACCTGTAAAAACTCACCGGCCCACGCTCCAACGGCACATGCGCGGCTGTCGTTCAATGAGTACGTCGTTCGCCAGACGGCTTTCATTGTATTGAATGGGGAGCATGCACTGCCGAACCCCCCGAATCCCCGGCGGCATGCGTGTGCTCCCGCCTCAGCCATTCATATTAGCTGGGATGGGGACGCACGCCTCTGGGGTGTGGCAGTGCGCACTCCCCATTCAAGCCAGTAAGAGCCACCTGCTGAATGACCGGGTGCAAATGAATCCGCATGCACCTAGGTGCATGATTCCCAGCTGTGTGCGCACCCCACATATGCGTATCGTACCAAATGACAAGCGCATGGGAGAAGCCAATTCTTGCGCCAATTTGTGCCTTCCGCAAGAAAAATCTACTATTTTAAAGCGCTCATGGCCCACCCCATGCGCATTTGGCCGGCGAAGCCCCTGGTCCTGATGGTTTCCCATGTTTCTCCCCTTTTCTTTACTGTTTCTCCATAGAGATTTGATCTCTCCAGCTTCTGTGTTTCCTGTGAAGCTCTATTCGCCATTTCCGAATGTATTCTCCGGAGAACCTGTGTTCTATATTTTTTGGGGGGTGTTTTTTTGAGGTGATATTCTGATTTCAGTTAACCCTTAATGTTTCTTTGCCCAATGTTATGTACCAGATGTTCTCTTTAACCCTCCCTCCCCTGTCTGGCTTGCGTATTAATGCTTAATAATTTATAATTGTTTTATTGTTTGTGTTTTTGCTCAACTTTTGGGCCCTATATCCACATTTTTGTTGTTTTGACCTTAATTTTTGTGATTTTGGACAACTTTTTATCATTTTTTTTCGAACAAAAACCTAAAAAAGAATTAAATCCCTAAAAAGAACCTGCGGCTGACACTTTCATTCTTCAAAAACATGCCGGACGCCGCCGGCGTGTGTTTTTGGAATTAAATAAGCCTGTTATACATTGGAATCAGCAGTTTCCTCCACCTATTTGCTGGAGGAAATTCACTCACATGACGCTGTTAGAGGCGCTATATACTGAGCCTCCTGTAATAATACATGTGACACTACATGACGCTGTTAGAGGTGCTATACACTGACCTGCCTGTAATAATACATGTGACGCTACATGGCGCTGTTAGAGGTGCTATACACTGACCTGCCTGTAATAATACATGTGACGCTACATGACGCTGTTAGAGGTGCTATACACTGACCTGCCTGTAATAATACATGTGACGCTACATGACGCTGTTAGAGGTGCTATACACTGACCTGCCTGTAATAATACATGTGACACTACATGACGCTGTTAGAGGCGCTATACACTGACC
This sequence comes from Gastrophryne carolinensis, assembly GCA_027917425.1. Lineage (NCBI taxonomy): Eukaryota > Metazoa > Chordata > Amphibia > Anura > Microhylidae > Gastrophryne > Gastrophryne carolinensis. The sequence continues at coordinate 4,345,320 of CM051243.1, forward strand.
TGCCTGTAATAATACATGTGACGCTACATGACGCTGTTAGAGGTGCTATACACTGACCTGCCTGTAATAATACATGTGACACTACATGACGCTGTTAGAGGCGCTATACACTGACCTGCCTGCAATAATACATGTGACGCTACATGACGCTGTTAGAGGCGCTATACACTGACCTGCCTGTAATAATACATGTGACGCTACATGACGCTGTTAGAGGCGCTATACACTGACCTGCCTGTAATAATACATGTGACGCTACATGACGCTGTTAGAGGCGCTATACACTGACCTGCCTGTAATAATACATGTGACACTACATGACGCTGTTAGAGGTGCTATACACTGACCTGCCTGTAATAATACATGTGACGCTACATGACGCTGTTAGAGGCGCTATACACTGAGCCGCCTGTAATAATACATGTGACACTACATGGCGCTGTTAGAGGCGCTATACACTGACCTGCCTGTAATAATACATGTGATGCTACATGGCGCTGTTAGAGGCGCTATACACTGACCTGCCTGTAATAATACATGTGACGCTACATGACGCTGTTAGAGGCGCTATACACTGACCTGCCTGTAATAATACATGTGACGCTACATGGCGCTGTTAGAGGCGCTATACACTGACCTGCCTGTAATAATACATGTGACGCTACATGACGCTGTTAGAGGCGCTATACACTGACCTGCCTGTAATAATACATGTGACACTACATGGCGTTGTTAGAGGCGCTATACACTGACCTGCCTGTAATAATACATGTGACGCTACATGACGCTGTTAGAGGCGCTATACACTGACCTGCCTGTAATAATACATGTGACGCTACATGGCGCTGTTAGAGGTGCTATACACTGACCTGCCTGTAATAATACATGTGACGCTACATGGCGTTCACCAGGCGCTGCCTCCCACTACGAGGCTTACATAACCCCCCTAGTTTCCAATGGAAGAGCAACAATGGGCAGTTGGTGACTGTATCATGTCCACTGTCATACTGAACACTAAACATTAGAGGGAGCTAAAAGAACTCACAATGCGAGAGGTCCCGGGTTCATATCCTGGATGAGCCCCCATAAAAAATAACTTCCCCCGACCCCAACACCCTTGGTTGAACCTGATGGACATGTGTCTTTTCTCAACCATATGTAACTATGTAACTATGTAATGGACCAATATCATAGAAGCTAATAGCGGGGGCGCAAAGAAAGGGTAACTAAGTAAGAGGGCCAGGAAACTGGGTACAACGCGGCTAGAGAAGGAGCGAAAGGTAGGTTTTTGCTCAACTTTTGGGCCCTATATCCACATTTTTGTTGTTTTGACCTTAATTTTTGTGATTTTGGACAACTTTTTATCATTTTTTTTCGAGCAAAAACCTAAAAAAGAATTAAATCCCTAAAAAGAACTTGCGGCTGACACTTTCATTCTTCAAAAACATCCCGGACGCCGCCGGCGTGTGTTTTTGGAATGAAATAAGCCTGTTATACATTGGAATCAGCAGTTTCCTCCACCTATTTGCTGGAGGAAATTCACTCACATGACGCTGTTAGAGGCGCTATACACTGACCTGCCTGTAATAATACATGTGACGCTACATGACGCTGTTAGAGGCGCTATACACTGACCTGCTTGTAATAATACATGTGACACTACATGGCGCTGTTAGAGGCGCTATATACTGACCTGCCTGTAATAATACATGTGACGCTACATGACGCTGTTAGAGGTGCTATACACTGAGCTGCCTGTAATAAGTAATAATACATGTGACGCTACATGGCGCTGTTAGAGGTGCTATACACTGACCTGCCTGTAATAATACATGTGACGCTACATGGCGCTGTTAGAGGTGCTATACCCTGACCTGACTGTAATAATACATGTGACACTACATGGCGCTGTTAGAGGCGCTATACACTGACCTGCCTGTAATAATACATGTGACACTACATGGCGCTGTTAGAGGCGCTATACACTGACCTGCCTGTAATAATACATGTGACACTACATGGCGCTGTTAGAGGTGCTATAATCTGAGCCGCCTGTAATAATACATGTGACGCTACATGACGCTGTTAGAGGCACTCACCAGATTCGCTTTCATAAATGTGGTTTCCCGTACAGCGCCCGGCGTTCACCAGACGCTGCCTCCCACTACGAGGCGCTACTTGCCGTTATCCCTTCTTACATAACCCCTCTAGTTTCCAATGTAAGAGCAACAATGGGCAGTTGGTGACTGTATCATGTCCACTGTCATACTGAACACTAAACATTAGAGGGAGCTAAAAGAACTCACAATGCGAGAGGTCATATCCCGGACGAGCCCCCATAAAAATAACTTCCCCCGACCCCAACACCCTTGGTTGAACTTGATGGACATGTGTCTTTTCTCAACCGTATGTAACGATGTAACTATGTAATGGACCAATATCATAGAAGCTAATAGCGGGGGCGCAAAGAAAGGGTAACTAAGTAAGAGGGCCAGGAAAGTGGGTACAACGAGGCTAGAGAAGGAGCGAAAGGAGGTAATAAAGATGGGGGAAAAGGAGCGGACATGTAAGAAGCACATAACAGCGTAGTGACATCAGGGGAGAAGCCTATATTAAGCATGAACACTTAGACGCGCGCATCCGTTACGCGGTAATTCGCTGTTTATGCATTAGCAATATGTTCGCTGCTATTCTGGGACTCATACATTTGCAATGTACATTTAAGCTTCGTGTGTTCATATTTCAGGTCGCAAGCCGTGAACAATGTGTTGTTACTTCTTGTTGGCGGCGATGGCTGCGTAACGCGCTGGTGTTGATTGTCTGTGTCCTTGGCGGTGGGAAGTAGGTTTTCTTTTGAAATGTGCGATTGCGACGCCGCAGACGTACATTGTGTTGCGAACCATTTCTGGAACAGTGCTTTGACATTGTCATGCCCCAGGGGCGCGGGTCAGGTGACTTCCCTTTGCTCATCTTTCATTACGCCGATCAGTATTAATTAGCAGCAGTTGCATCAGATCCCCGCTGGGGATATGCAGGTAAGCACCTAGGAGGAATGGCAGAGCTGTGAGGACTGACATTGATGGGGCCTTGAACTGGCACTGCCCTCCCTGTTGAGCCACCTGCTGTATGTTGGGTTTATGTGGCTTATCCAGGGCTCCTCTGTCTAATGCTTCCTGGTGTTTGTAATTCACTTCTCTCGGCCACTGTAGCAACCTGGCCAGCATTGATGAATGTAATGTATGTTGGGCGCTCCAACACCAGTACAGCATTGCAGGGAGCAAGAGGTAGCGCCAGCTCAGTGCGTCGCCAATCCACACCATATTCAACAAAAACACACACACGTCGGCGCTCTAAAGCTGGGCGCTGTAGAATTGAGCGCCAGATGCTGTGTGATTAAAGTCTGTTTTTGAACACATATCCACCTGTAACAAAGTGAAAACACATGGAATGACATTGTTGTAACCTTGTGACATTAATGCTTTAATGCCAGACCTGCAATAACAATTCTGCATAAAAATATAAAAAATAAAAAAATGTTTTAAAAAATGACTTTTTCTAGGCCAGGAGTCACACGATGATTTGAAAAAAAAAAAAATTGGCAAACGCGCTGTTTATACACAACTAATGAAGCCCCATGTATGGGAGAGCGACACTGAGCAACAGGTACTACATGGCGCTCCTGAGCCTAGAGCGCCAGCGCCATACACTGAGCCGCCTGTAATAATACATGTGACGCTACATGGCGCTGTTATATGTAATAATACATGTGACGCTACATGGCGCTGTTATATGTAATAATACATGTGACGCTACATGGCGCTGTTAGAGTAGCTCACCAGATTCCCTTTCATAAATGTGGTTTTGCGTACAGCTCCCAGCGTTCACCAGACGCTGCCTGCCGCTACGAGGTGCCACCTGACGCTATCCCTTCTTACATAACCCCCTTAGTAAATCTTTTGTACAGATATATGCCTGGTGTTTTACGTTTTTGTTTTTCTTTTAGAGAAATGATTATTATTGTTTATTTATATAGCGCCATCATCTTCCGTAGCGCTTTACAAAGTAGTAATTACAGACAGGGCAGAAACATACGGTACATATACTATTTCAAATGCAGTTTTACAGAGTTGACAATGGATATTCTGAGTACAAGATACAATAGGGGAGAGAGCCCCGCCCCCAAGGAGCTTACAGTCTAAAGGAAGAGGGGTGAAGACGAGGGGGAAGGATCACAAACAGTCGGTGTAAAGGGTTGGAGGTTAACCTAATTTCTGAGCTACTTATTGTTTTTCTTTGCTAGTGCCAGGTAATGTTGGGGAGTTGGGCGCATCCCAATTTCTGTTGATGGAATTCTTCCCAGAGAAAAAGGGCAAGGTGTATAATTTTATTTATTTAGCTTTTTTATGTGTAATGGGGAGGAGGGTGTTATTTATGTGCCTATTATGTTTAGATATTTCGATAAAATTATTGTTCTTAGCAATAATTATCTTAGTGTCAGCCACACAGGAACCGGTTGTATGTGTGTGTGTGTTTATGGATATAATTTTATACTTTACCTATATACCTCTGTATCCCTCTGTGGGGTTTCTTTCCAATTCGATGTCAAGGGCCTTATTCACAAATGTGAGCGAATAAATGGGCATAGCCACCGTATATGGAGAAAAGTAGTACAGTCACTATTGCAGCACTGACAGGGTGTTGGTGGCATGTACTTGTTATAATCGGAGGTCAAAAAGACTCGTAGAAGGAATTTGCGGTTTATCTCTGCTGAGATTAGAGAGTTCGAAAGTGCAATTGCCACATATGTTCCCATATAGTCAGTGGCGTGTTTTGCCACCACGCAAACCATGCAGTTGCCTGAGACCCCCACCTCTCAGGACCCCCCCAGAGCTCTTCTGAGTGAACACTGGAAGCTGCTGACGTCTTACTGTAATTTTGGTGATGCTGTCAGTGCCGAGGCTACATGAGAAAGAAAGCTGCTTCTCTTCATCATTTGTTCCTTTTTATTATTGTATTTTGTTACATAAAAATGCCTTTGATTACTGTCCCCAGACACAACTTTGTATGAGGCCCCAGAAAATATAAGCCCGACCCTGCATATAGTGTGGGGCGGTTCACATTTAAGCTCAAGCTCCTGTTTTTCTATAGTTCTCTTAGAGAAAGGACAAGCTGTTAACATTGTTGTTTGATAGACCTGGCCCAGTCTTAATGTGGGAGATGCATATTAACAGAACATGGTTTCGAACCTTGATATGTTATACTGGATGTTAAGTTTGAAGGAGTTTAAAATGATTTCTGATTTGAGATTCAATAAGGAAGTCTGAAAGAGATGGTTTGTATTCTTGGTTGAATTTAAGAGGGTCGAATTTCCCATGTGGAGTTAATAGATTATAAAGTCTGATTATGGGGGGGGGGGGGGGGGGGGCAGATCATGGATCAGGGTGACATGTTCTTATAAGTATACTGCACTTAGAGGTAGATCGGGGGTATCCTCGACAGAGATCATGCAGTCTGGATTCCATGATAGATTTTTGACCTTTACTAACCTTCTAAATGTAGAAACAATTACATTTGCTATAGGATTTGTTGTTTCTTTGGCTAACTTGGTAATATATTTCAGATTCTAGGAATATATAGCCGCAGGTGTAATTTGGACTGTCTCTGCCTTTATCTACATATTACTAGGTTGTTGCCACCATTTTAATGCTTTGTGAACTAGGGGTAAATATGTTGCCCCCACAACGCCAAGTCCTACTGGGCGGCATAGCGTGCCTAATTAGATTCTTGTTTTTTTTTAAATTCCAATAGAATTTGGATATGTCAGAATGTTGGATGGAATTGTAATTGAGAGATTTTGGATTAAGATTATAAATGTAAAAAGAATCGCCATTTTTATTCTGCCGACAAGATTTAATCTAATAGACTTCGATTCTATGAGCTTTTGCCTTGCCCCCTACAGAAAAGGCCGGTAGTTCTACTGGAAAATTGAGTCTAAGTTCGATGGAATCTTTACCCCCAGATAGGTTAATGACTGATTGTCCCAGCTAAAACAAAAGAATTATTGAAGTTTGAGTTTAGTGTCGTTGGATAGGCCAAAAGGCATAATGAATGCATTGTCTGAATTAATTTTTAAATGCAACAACTTCCCTAATTAGTGGATAAGGTTAGTGCAAGCAAGTAGAGAGTTGTTTGGAGCTGTAAAAGATCATCAGCGTACACTGTGTTTATTGTGAGGTTGTTGAGGTTGATGTCTTTAATTTTTGTGTTCGAGGTGCAGATTAAAGAGCAGAAGAGAAAGCGGACAGCCCTGCCTTGTACCATTGTAGAGACTGATTGTTCATTTTAGAGCCATTGATAATAATACGAGTAGACCGGTTGCAGCAAAGGGCCAACATTTCTTTGATGAATGTGTTTCTGAATCCAAGTTTGACAGGGCAGTCTCCAAAAATCCCCATGACACCCTATCGAATGCCTTCTTGGCATTTAGTGTAACAATTAATAAGAAGGTTAACCAGGCTGGTTGCAGTTGTGATGTTGTGTATTGTATCCCTGCCTTGCATAAATCCCACTTGATATGGGAAGATTAATAGAGATAGTATGAGTTCAAGTCTGGATGCAATTACTTTAGTGTAAATTTTAAGGTCACAATTAATTATGGAGATTGGCCTGCAGTTGGAACATTTGTCCAGGTCTTTCCCTGTTTTAGGGATCACAATAATCTGCTTCAAGTTGTTGTTTATGATATCATTAAAATAGTTGTGTAAGTGTGGGATTGAATCATCCTGTAAAGCGGTGAACAGTTCTACTGGGTAGCCGTCGGGCCCTGCTGCTTTCCCCGCTTTAATTTGTGTAATTGCATTTTTAATTTCCTGAGGTTTGATTGGCTTATCTAGCGGTTCTCTTATTACTTGAGGTATTTTTGGAACTTTGATAGTTTTAAAATACTCCTTATGGTCAGGCTTTTACTGTACATTTTACTGTGTGAATTATTCTTTGATTTCTTCTATGGTACAGACAATACTATTATTATATTATATATAATATTGGACCTGACTACTTTTTACTACTAGTTTTTAGCTTTTCTGACATCTAACTGTACTTGTCATTGCACCTCCATGGACAGGTGGCTGTTATACTGAGGGACATTGAAACCACTGCTAATTTTCCAATTCAGGCCACTTCCAGCTGCTGTTATACTGAGGGAAAGCTAGGGACAAATAAAGAAATTTTAGTTTCAGGAAAAACAAGATTTATATCAGATTTTTTTGGTTTTATGTTATTATTTTAAGTACTTTCCTTACCCTATTTTGTGCAGAGCAATCACCCTGTTATTACCCCCCATTTTGCATCTCTTTACCCCTTACTATCCCCCTTTTACATTTTTGGGTCCCCATTCATTTCAATGGGGTTCGGGTTTGGGTACCCTAACCAAGCTTTTGTTCCAAGTTCGGCCAAACTCCGCAAACCTGAACTTCTACGGGTTCACTCATCACTACTTATAACTAAAGACATGCCAGCTTCTAACAATTGGTTCTGTTACTCAGTTTCAGTCAAGAACGTTGGAGTTATTTGGTCAGTTTGAGCTTGCTGTGCCATGTGACCCAGTTGCTGTGCCATAAGACCCAGCTGTTGTGCCATATGACTCCGTTGCTGTGCCATAAGACCCAGCTGTTTTGCCTTATGACCCAGTTGCTGTGCCATAAGACCCAGCTGCTGCGCCATAAGACCCAGTTGCTGTGCCATATGACCCAGCTACTGTGCCATATGACCCAGCCACTGTGCCATATGACCCAGCTGCTGCGCCATAAGACCCAGCTGCTGCGCCATAAGACCCAACTGCTGCGCCATAAGACCCAGTTGCTGTGCCATAAGACCCAGTTGATGTGCCATACGACCCAGTTGCTTTGCCATAAGACCCAGCTGTTGTGGCACTTGACCCAGCTGCTGTGCCATAAGACCCAGTTGCTGTGTCATATGATCCAGTTGCTTTGCCATATGACCCAGTTGCTGTGCCATATGGCATAGTTGCTGTGCCATATGACCCAGCTGCTGCTCCATTAGACCCAGTTGCTGTGCCATCTGACCCCGTTGCTGTGCCATATGACCCAGTTGCTTTGCCATAAGACCCAGCTGTTGTGGCACTTGACCCAGCTGCTGTGCCATAAGACCCAGTTGCTTTGCCATAAGACCCAGCTGTTGTGGCACTTGACCCAGCTGCTGTGCCATAAGACCCAGTTGCTGTGCCATATGACCCAGCTGCTGTGCCATAAAACCCAGTTGCTGTGTCATATGATCCAGTTGCTTTGCCATATGACCCAGTTGCTGTGCCATATGGCATAGTTGCTGTGCCATATGACCCAGCTGCTGCTCCATTAGACCCAGTTTCTGTGCCATATGACCCAGTTGCTGCGCCATAAGACCCAGCATCTGCGCCATAAGACCCAGTTGCTGTGCCATATGACCCAGCTGCTGTGCCATATGACCAAGCTGCTGTGCCATAAGACCCAGTTTCTGTGCCCTATGACCCAGCTGCTGCTCCATAAGACCCAGTTGCTTTGCCATATGACCCAATTGATATGCCATATGACCCAGTTGCTGTGCCATATGACCCAGCTGCTGTGCCCTATGACCCAGCTGCTGTGCCATATGACCCAGTTGCTGTGCCATATGACCCAGTTGCTGTGCCCTATGACCCAGTTGCTGTACCATATGACCCAGTTGCTGTGTCATATGACCCAGTTGCTGTGCCATATGACCCAGTTGCAGGGCTATAAGACCCAGTTGCTGGGCCATATGACCCAGTTGCGGTGCCCTATGACCCAGCTGCTGTGCCATGTGAACCAGTTACTGTGCCATGTGACCCAGCTGCTGTGCCATGTGACCCAGTTGCTGTGCCATATGACCCAGTTGCTATGCCATAGGAGACGTGCATAGAGCAAGATGACGGGGAGCTTCCTGTCCAAGATGATGGGGAGCTTCCTGTCCAAGATAACAGAGAGCTTCCTGTCCAAGATGACAGGGAGCTTCCTGTCCAAGATAACAGGGAGCTTCCTGTCCAAGATGACAGGGAGCTTCCTGTCCAAGATAACAGGGAGCTTCCTGTCCAAGATAACAGAGAGCTTCCTGTCCAAGATGACGGGGATCTTCCTGTCCAAGAAAACAGGGAGCTTCCTGTCCCAGATGATGGAGAGCTTCCTGTCACAGATGACAGAGAGCTTCATGTTCAAGATGAAGGGAAGCTTCCTGTCCAAGATGACGGGGAGCTTCCTTTCCAAGATGATGGGCAGCTTCTTGTCCCAGATGACGGGGAGCTTCCTGTCCAAGATAACGGGAGCTTCCTGTCCAAGATGATGTGGAGCTTCCTGTCCCAGATGATGGGAAGCTTCCTGTCCAAGATGATGTGGAGCTTCCTGTCCCAGATGACCGGAAGCTTCCTGTCCCACATGACGGGAAGCTTCCTGTCCAAGATAACGGGAACTTCCTATCCAAGATGATGTGGAGCTTCCTGTCCCAGATTACGGGGAGCTTCCTGTCCAAGATAACAGGGAGCTTCCTGTCCAGGATGACGGGGAGCTTCCTGTCCAAGATGACGGGGAGCTTCCTGTCCAAGATAACAGGGAGCTTCCTGTCCAGGATGACGGGGAGCTTCCTGTCCAAGATGACGGGGAGCTTCCTGTCCAAGATAACTGGGAGCTTCCTGTCCAAGATAACAGGGAACTTCCTGTCCAAGATGATTGGGAGCTTCCTGTCCAAGGTGACAGAGAGCTTCCTGTCCAAGATGACAGAGAGTTTCCTGTCCAAGATGTCAGAGAGCTTCCTGTTCAATATTACGGGGAGCTTTCTGTCCAAGATAACCGGAGCTTCCTGTCCCAGATGACGGGAAGCTTCCTGTCCCAGATGATGGGAAGCTTCCTGTCCCAGATGACGGGGAGCTTTCTGTCCAAGATGACAGAGAGTTTCCTGTCCCAGATGACGGGGAGCTTCCTGTCCAAGATGACAGGGAGTTTACTGTCCCAGATGACAGAGAGCTTCCTATCCAAAATGACGGGGAGCTTCCTATCCAAGATGACGAGGAGCTTCCTGTCCAAGATGACGGGGAGCTTCCTATCCAAGATGACGGGGAGCTTCCTGTTCATGATGACAGAGAGCTTCCTGTCCAAGATGACGGGGAGATTCCTGTTCAAGATGACAGAGAGCTTCCTGTCCAAGATGACGGGGAGATTCCTGTCTCAGATGACGGGAAGCTTCCTGTCCAAGATGACAGAGAGCTTCCTGTCCAAGATGACAGAGAGCTTCCTGTCCAAGATGACAGAGAGCTTCCTGTCCAAGATGGCGGGGAGCTTTCTGTCCAAGATAATGGGAGCTCTCTGTACAAGATGACGGGGAGCTTCCTGTCCTAGATAACAGGGAGCTTCCTGTTCAAGATGACGGGAAGCTTCCTGTCCAAGATAACGGGAGCTTCCTGTCCAAGATGGCGGGGAGCTTCTTGTCCAAAATGATGGGGAGCTTTCTGTCCCAGATGAGGGGGAGCTTCCTGTTCAAGATGGCGTGGAACTTCATGTCCAAAATGACGGGGAGCTCCCTGTCCAAGATGACGGGGAGCTTCCTGTCCAAAATGACGGGGAGCTCCCTGTCCAAGATGACGGGGAGCTTCCTGTCCAAGATGATGGGGAGCTTCCTGTCCAAGATGACAGGGAGCTTCTTGTTCAAGGTAACGGGGAGCTTCATGTTCAAGATGACGGCGAGCTCCCTGTCCAAGATAACGGGGAGCTTCCTGTCCAAGATAACGGGGAGCTTTCTATCCAAGATGATAGGAGCTTCCTGTCCAAGATGACGGGGAGCTTCCTGTTCAAGATGACGGAGAGCTTCCTATCCAAGATGATGGGAGCTTCCTGTCCAAGATGATGGGGAGCTTCCTGTCCAAGATAACAGGGAGCTTCCTGTTCAAGATGACGGGGAGCTTCCTGTCCAAGATGACAGGGAGCTCCCTGTCCAAGATGACGGGGAGCTTCCTGTCCAAGATGACAGGGAGATTCTTGTCCAAGATAACGGGGAGCTTCATGTCCAAGATGACGGCGAGCTCCCTGTCCAAGATAACGGGGAGCTTCCTGTCCAAAATAACGGGGAGCTTCCTATCCAAGAAGATGGGAGCTTCCTGTCCAAGATGACGAGGAGCTTCCTGTCCAAGATAACAGGGAGCTTCCTGTTCAAGATGACGGAGAGCTTCCTGTCCAAGATAACGGGAGCTTCCTGTCCAAGATGATGGGGAGCTTCATATCCCAGATGACGGGGAGCTTCTTGTTCAAGATGGCGTGGAGCTTCCTGTCCAAGATAACGGGGAGCTTCCTATCCAAGATGATGGGAGCTTCCTGTCCAAGATGATGGGGAGCTTCCTGTCCAAGATAACAGGGAGATTCCTGTTCAAGATGATGGGGAGCTTCCTGTCCAAGATGGCAGGGAGCTTCTTGTCCAAGATCATGGGGAGCTTCCTGTCCAAGATGGCAGGGAGCTTCTTGTCCAAGATGATGGGGAGCTTCCTGTCCAAGATAACAGGGAGCTTCCTGTTCAAGATCACGGGGAGCTTTCTGTTCAAGATGGCGGGGAGCTTCATGTCCAAGATGACGGGGAGCTCCCTGTCCAAGATGATGGGGAGCTTCCTGTTCAAGATGATGGGGAGCTTCCTGTCCAAGATGATGGGGAGCTTTCTGTCCAAGATAACAAGGAGCTTCCTATCCAAGATGACGGGGAGCTTCCTTTCGAAGATAACGAGGAGCTTCCTATCCAAGATGATGGGGAGCTCCCTGTCCAATATGACAGGGAGTTTTCTGTCCAAGATGATGGGGAGCTTCCTGTCCAAGATGGCGGGGAGCTTCCTGTCCAAGATGGCGGGGAGCTTGCTGTCCCAGATTCCAGGGAGCTTCCTGTCCAAACATGACAGAGAGCTTCCTATCTGATGGGTCACTATTAGTGATGGTCAAAAAATCTATTGCAGTGCTTTCCAAAGGCAGGAGAGGGTGGGTTACCTTTGTTTAGGGTCTCTGTGGACCATTTTAAATATGACCTCTCCCATATTTGCCCCATTTTGGCCTTCAAAAGTTTTTTTTTTCCTTACAAAAATAAAAAACTTACTGGCTTAAAAGCTTAAAAGTCCAGGGACTGTGCAATCCCACTAAACAGGTCTTCATGGGACCCAGCCAAGAATTATGGGTCAGTCTTTCCTACCAGGATGTCTAGACTGTGCAGCAATGGAAGGTATGGTATCTTTGCAGGGCCAAACATGTCAGGCTGTAGATAGCGAAGGCACAAAGGTGTTTGGGCAAGGTTGCCGACCACGGGAAGTATTTTACTTTGATACACAGCTGGCAGCTGGGCAGCAAGAAAATAGGGCTAATACATAGGGGGTTATGTAAGAAGGGATAGCGCCAGGTAGCACCTCATAGCGGCAGGCAGCGTCTGGTGAACGTCGGGCGTTGTACGGGAAACCACATTTGTGAAAGCGATTCTGGTGAGCGACTCTAACAGCGTCATGTAGCGTCACATGTATTTTTACAGGCAGGTCAGTGTATAGCACCTCTAACAGCGTCATGTAGCGTCACATGTATTATTACAGGCAGCTCAGTGTATAGCGCCTCTAACAGCGCCATGTAGCGGCACATGTATTATTACAGGCGGGTCAGTGTATAGCGCCTCTAACAGCGTCATGTAGTGTCACATGTATTATTACAGGCAGGTCAGTGTATAGCACCTCTAACAGCGTCATGTAGCGTCACATGTATTATTACAGGCAGGTCAGTGTATAGCGCCTCTAACAGCGTCATGTAGCGTCACATGTATTATTACAGGCAGGTCAGTGTATAGCGCCTCTAACAGCGTCATGTAGTGTCACATGTATTATTACAGGCAGGTCAGTGTATAGCGCCTCTAACAGCGTCATGTAGCGTCACATGTATTATTACAGGCAGGTCAGTGTATAGCGCCTCTAACAGCGCCATGTAGCGTCACATGTATTATTACAGGCAGGTCAGTGTATAGCGCCTCTAACAGCGTCATGTAGCGTCACATGTATTATTACAGGCAGGTCAGTGTATAGCACCTCTAACAGCGCCATGTAGTGTCACATGTATTATTACAGGCAGGTCAGTGTATAGCACCTCTAACAGCGCCATGTAGCGTCACATGTGTTATTACATATAACAGCGCCAAGTAGCGTCACATGTGTTATTACATATAACAGCGCCAAGTAGCGTCACATGTATTATTACATATAACAGCACCATGTAGTGTCACATGTATTATTACATATAACAGCGCCAAGTAGCGTCACATGTATTATTACATATAACAGCGCCATGTAGCGTCACATGTATTATTACATATAACAGCGCCATGTAGCGTCACATGTATTATTACATATAACAGCGCCATGTAGCGTCACATGTATTATTACATATAACAGCGCCATGTAGCGTCACATGTATTATTACATATAACAGCGCCATGTAGCGTCACATGTATTATTACATATAACAGCGGCATGTAGCGTCACATGTATTATTACATATAACAGTGCCATGTAGCGTCACATGTATTATTACATATAACAGCGCCATGTAGCGTCACATGTATTATTACATATAACAGCGCCATGTAGCGTCACATGTATTATTACATATAACAGCGCCATGTAGCATCACATGTATTAATACATATAACAGCGCCATGTAGCGTCACATGTATTATTACAGGCAGGTCAGTGTATAGCGCCGGCGCTCTAGGCTGAGCAGCGCCATGTAGTACCTGTCGCTCAGTGTCGCTCTCCCATACATTTCAATGACCGTTCATTAGTTGTGTATAAACAGCGTTTTGTTTGTTTTTTTTGCTCCGATCATTGTGTGACGTCTCCTGGCTGCAAACAAACACTTTTATACATTTTTTGGACTTTTTATATATTTTTATGCAGAATTGTCATTACAGGTCTGGCACTAAAGTGTTAATGTCACAGTGTTATAACAATGTCATTCCATGTGTTTTCACTTTGTTACTGGTGGATATTTGTTCAAAAACAGACTTTAATCACACAGCGTGTGTGTCCTTTTTTGTTAAATATGGTGTGGAGCAAAGAGTGCCGGACGCACTGAGCTGGCGCTAACTTTCGCTCGCTGCAGCGCTGTACTGGTGTTAGAGCGCCCAAGACACATCACATTAATCAATGCCGGCCAGGTTACTACATCGACTGAGGTGCTCTGTGACAGCGCCCGATACCCGCTTAAACAAACACTTTTATACATTTTTAGGACTTTTTATGCTTTTATGCAGAATTGTCGTTACAGCTCTGGCACTAAAGTGTTAATGTCACAGTGTTATAACAATGTCATTCCATGTGTTTTCGCTTTGTTACTGGTGGATATGTGTTCAAAAACAGACTTTAATCACACAGCGTTTGGCGCTCTATGCTATTGCGCCCACCCTGCGTGTTTGTAGTTTTTTGATTGTATGGTGTCAGTCGCACTGAGCTGGCGCTACCTCTCGTTACCTGCAGCGCTGTACTAGTGTTAGAGCGCCCAACACACATCACATTCATCAATGCCGCCCAGGTTACTACAGCGTCTGAGGTGCTCTGTTACAGCGCCCAATACGCGCTTACAGCGTCTACTAGCGGTCGCTCTAAGCGCCGCTATACAGACGCTCATCTGCCGATACCTGGCGCTAGTAATGAATCAGTATTCAGAAAGTATTTTTCCTACAGTTGTCATTTGAATATGTTCCTAAACAGATTATGTTTATTCATTTTCTTGGAGGCATTTACTTACTCGTATTCATTATACTGGAGACATTTACTTACTTGTATTCATTATGCTGGAGACATTTACTAACTGTCTTTTTATAGGTGATCTGCGGGCCGGAAGATTCTCCTGGTGACCCTGATGATGAAGACCAGTCAGATGCTAAACCTCAACCAAGGCCTCGAATCCCTCGGAGGAAAGTTTCTACCGCAACCCGGTCTCGTAGTTCCAACCCATTAAATTCAACTGTTCTTCAGCTACTTTCCAGTTCTCCCGAATTCTGGGATGTCCTGAACAGTCTTTCTGATTTAGGTCACAGTCAAGAACCTCCAGTTCCAGCCAGGGTCCGACGTCAGTCTGTACTAAGGTCGACTGGAAGAGCGAAAAAAGTCTTTGGTTGGGGGGACTTTTATTCCAATATCAAGACGGTAAAGCTCAACCTACTCATCACCGGAAAGGTGGTGGATCACGGGAACGGATCCTTCAGCGTCTACTTCCTTCACAATTCCACTGGCCAAGGAAACGTGTCCGTCAGCCTTGTGCCACCCTCCAAAGTCCTCGACTTCGATCTAGAACAACAAATGTACGCCGAAGCCAAGGAATCCAAGATTTTCAACTGCCGCGTGGAATTCGAAAAAGTAGATAAAGCAATCAAGACGGGTCTGTGCGCCCACGACCCGTCAAAGACCTGCCACCAGCAGCAAACTCGTAGCAAGGTCGCTTGGACATGTTCGCAGCCTTTCAAGATCGTCTGCGTCTACGTTTCCTTTTACACCACCGATTACAGACTGGTGCAGAAGGTGTGTCCTGACTATAACTATCACAGCGGCTCTCCGTACTCGCCTTCGGGCTAACAAAAAAAAAATACTATAATATAAAAGTACTGGTAGCGATGACGTAGCCTAGATTGGCTTACATTTGGGTCTAACTTTTCTGGACTTCCTGTGCCTTGGTCTGGTCCATTGTGATGTGTGTACTTGTGAAGAAAGTAGATAGAAAGATGTGTAAGTAATGTGTTGGGCGTCAAGCTTGAACCACATAAATATACGAAAAAATAATACAAGTGTATTGTTTCCACATCAAAGTGAACTTTATTTAATGGTCTCCCAGAAAGCCGAGCCAATGGAACTTCAACGTTTCGACCTTGTGTGTCTCCTGTTGCGTCAGATATGGGGGTTCCTCTGGGGTTTAACCCGGGCATTGCAATCATCCAACATCTAGATTCTCTAAAGAATAACGGAAAGGTTTATGTTTCATTGTTTGCCAACTAGACAGTGATGATCACACTCAAAGTTATATATAAAAAAGACAAGTGGTGGTCCTGTCCATTTAAATACCAACCACTTAACCAGCTTTATTTTATTGATTTTATTGATTTATTGATCTAGAAAGGAAGTTCGGAACCGGACAGGATTTGTCCGAGGCCATAGACAGTGATACCCAGGGGGTGGACTGGGGGAATTTTATGACCCTGGCCAGCATATTGCCAGCCCACAAGCTGCTCAGCCCCGCCCCCAAGGTGCTTCTGAGCCGGTCAATGAATAAGTTCATCATACCCTCCAACTTTTCAGGGTGGGCAAAAGGGACAATCTGAAAATTAAGCCATGCCCCCTTTTTGAGCGATCTATGAAGCTACGCCCCCTCATTGAGATATAGATATAGCCACGCCCCCTCATTAAGGGATGGATGAAGCCATGCCCCCTCATTGAGGGATGGATGAAGCCACATCCCCTCATTGAGGGATAGATGAAGCCACGCCCCCTCATTGAGGGATAGATGAAGCCACGCCCCCTCGTTAAGGGATGGATGACGCCATGCCCCCTCATTGAGGGATGGATGAAGCCACGTCCCCTCATTGAGGGATGGGTAGGAGATGGATTGTAACACTTACAACAACAGAAACACTTTGAATAGGCAAATTAATTATTTATTGATGCAGATCTGCATGTTACACCTCAAAGAGGGGTGATATGTAAATGAAGCTACGCCCCCTGATCGAGGGGTGGGTGAACCCACGCCCCCTCATTGAGGGATAGATGAAGCCACCCCCCCCCCCCCCCCCCATTGAGGGATGGATAGGAGATAGGAGCGTAACAGTTACAGCAATAGAAACACTTTGAATCATTTTTTACCCTAAGAACTATAAATCTATAGAAATCCCACAGAAGCTTGTTACAGCATCAACCGCTGACAGCTTCAAAAAAGGATTAGATGCTTATTTAGAAGAAAATAACATTAACAGTTACTATTAGCGGTTATCAGTAAAAAAAAAAAAAAAATGAAATAAATAACTTCCACCTATAAAATAAAATAGAAAATAACTTCCCCTACCCCAACACCCTTGGTTGAACTTGATGGACATATGTCTTTGATCAACCGTATTAACAATGTAATACACAAATAGATCATTCATTGATGCATCTGCATGTTACACCTCAAAGAGGAACAATATGAAAATGAAGCCACACCCTCCTCATTGAGAGATGGATGAGGCCACGCCCCCTCATTGAGGGATGGATGAAGCCATGCCTCCTCATTGAGGGATGGATGAAGCCACGCTCTCTCATTGAGGGATGGATGTAGCCACGCCCCCTCATTGAGGGATGGATGAAGCCACGCCCCCTCATTGAGGGATGGATGTAGCCACGCCCCCTCATTGAGGGATGGATGAAGCCACGCCCCTCATTGAGGGATGGATGTAGCCACGCCCCCTCATTGAGGGATGGATAGGAGATACATTGTAACAGTTACAACAATAGAAAAACTTTGAATAGGCAAATGAATCATTTGTTGCTGCAGATCTGCATGTTACACCTCATAGGGGACGATATGTAAATTATGCCACGCCCCCTCATTGAGGAATGGACAAAACCACGCCCCCTCATTGAGGGATGGATAAAGCAAGGCCTGCCATATCCAGCTTAGCGCCCCAAAAGCCTGTGTTTCTTTTTTTTTCTTTTTTTTTACTAAAACCTTTGCTCAATATTCATAAAAACACTGACAGGATGTCATGTCGAGCCTGTGCCGTGGGAGCAACTGGAAGGTGAGTTGATCGGGCGACCCGGGGGGATACACACATTGGGAATATTCAGGATGCTGCCGCATGGAGGGACAACGCACAGGAAAGTGAAATCCCTGTGTGTGTTCCGCTCTAATGTTCTTATTGCTGTTAGATCCTATTCTGTATAGTTTCACATTTTCTCTCTACCATGGTGAATCCAACCGAAAGTTATGGTGGATACCACTGAGACCAGAGGGACATCACCTTTGGTGTTCTTAACCATCTTTTGGTCCCACTGTACATACAGGTTGCCCAAATTAATCCGGATCTTCACCCTGAATAAGAGCCTATCTTGTATGCCCCCCCCCATACATACAGATTGCCCACATTAATCCGGACCTTCACCCTGAATAAGAGCCTATCTTATATGTTTCCCCCCCCCTGTACATACAGATTGCCCACATTAATCCGGATCTTCACCCTGAATAAGAGCCTATCTTGTATGCCCCCCCCATACATACAGATTGCCCACATCAATCCGGACCTTCACCCTGAATAAGAGCCTATCTTATATGTTTCCCCCCCCCCCCCCCGTACATACAGATTGCCCACATTACTCCGGTTCTTCACCCTGAATAAGAGCCTATCTTGTATGTTTCCCCCCCAGTACATACAAATTGTACATATGAATCCGGATCTTCACCCTGAATAAGAGCCTATCTTGTATATTCCCCCCCGTACATACAGATTGCCCACATTAATCCAGACCCTCACCCTGAATAAGAGCTTAACTTGTATGTTTCCACCCCTGTACATAGAGATTGTCCACATTAATCCAGTCCTTCACCCTGAATAAGAGCCTATCTTGTATGTCCCCCCCCCCCCGTACATACAGATTGCTCACATTAATCCGGACCCTCACCCTGAATAAGAGCCTATCTTGTATGTTTCCCCTGTACATAGAGATTGCCCACATTAATCCGGACCCTCTCCCTGAATAAGAGCCTATCTTGTATGTCCCCCCCCCCCTGTACTTATATATTGCCCACATTAATCCGGACCTTCACCCTGAATAAGAGCCTATCTTGTAAGTCCCCCCCCGTACATATATATTGCCCACATTAATCCGGACCCTCTCCCTGAATAAGAGCCTATCTTGTATGTTCCCCCCGTACATATATATTGCCCACATTAATCCAGACCTTCACCCTGAATAAGAGCCTATCTTGTATGTTTCCCCCCCTGTACATACAGATTGCTCACATTAATCCGGACCCTCTCCCTGAATAAGAGGCTATGTTGTATGTCCCCCCCCGTACATATATATTGCCCACATTAATCCGGACCCTCTCCCTCTCCCTGTCTGACATCTGGACGATCTAGTCTCACTTGTTGGGAAAGAAAGGAGGTTTGGGGGAGAACCATAAATGTCCCCTTTTTTGTCGGACTTTGGACCCTAGTTTTCAGAAATCGAACCATCAGATTTCAGTTTGCTTGTGTTGACGTTAACAGCTCGTTGAGAAAGTTGTGACATATGTCAATAATATGGAAACGCTATGCAACACTAATAAGCAGCCATCTCGCCATTTATAACACTTGTTATTCAGCCAATTTACACGCAGCTCCAGGCATCTGGGATTTCTTCCCGTGTTGTTTCCATGCAATTTTTTCTTTATGGATGATGGCTCGGCGCAATATACTGCACAAGCCACTATTGTATTACCATACCTCCCAAGTGTCCCTGATTTGGAGGGACTGTCCCTCTTTTGAGTCCATGTCCCGCTGTCCCTCGTTGTTCTCATTTGTCCCTCTTTGAGGTGTAACGTGCAGATCTGCAGCAATAAATGATTCATTCGCCTATTCAAAGTGTTTCTATTGTTGTAACTGTTACAATGTATCTTCTACCAATCCCTCAATGAGGGGGCGTGATTTCATCCATCCCCAATGAGGGGGTGGGGCTTCATCCATTCCTTAACGAGGGGGTGTGGCTTCATTTACATATTGTCCCTCTTTGAGGTGTAACATGCAGATCTGCAGCAATAAATGATTCATTCGCCTGTTCGAAGTGTTTCTATCGATTCTATAGATTAGATGTAAGATTTCCGGGCCGATCTATTCCCTCCCCCCCGGGGCATCCGAAATCGGGATGCCCCACTGTTTCGAATCCCCTCTTTTGAGTTCATGTCCCCCTGTCCCTCGTTGTTCTCATTTGTCCCTCTTTGAGGTGTAACCTGCAGATCTGCAGCAGTAAATGATTCATTTGCTTATTCTAAGTGTTTCTATTGTTGTAACTGTTACAATGTATCTCCTATCCATCCCATAATGAGGGGGTGTGGCTTCATCCATCCCTCAATGAAGGGGCGTGGCTTCATCCATCCCTCAATGAGGAGGTGTGGCTTTATTTACATATTGTCCCTCTTTGAGGTGTAATATGCAGATATGCAGCAGTAAATGATTAATTTGCCTATTCAAAGTGTTTCTATTGTTGTAACAGTTACAATGTATCTCCTATCCACCCCATGATGAGGGGGCTTCTGGCTTAATCCATCCCTCAATGTGGGGGCGCGGCCTAATTTAACAACTGTCCCTCTTTTCCACTCTGAAAAGTTGGAAGGTATGTCCAGAAGAGTTCACAGCTGCTCATTCTCTGGTCCTCACTTCTTTCTGAGCTGCCACCAATAAGTTCCACACCACCTTTTCAATGGGACGGTGGGTGGGGCCCATCAGAGAACCATTCCGCAGTCCAGTCTGAGCCTGATTTGGCCCCTGAAGATGGCCCCTGAAAAGGGACCAAGCCTTACTAGTCTTAACCTTAGACTATTACTTTGATATAATGACCCACCAGTGCAACAGCCTCAGTGCACATTCAATTCAAGGTACTAACGAGGTTTAACTAAGCAAGGTACTTACCTTCCACACCCCCCCCAAGTAGTAGGCTGATTCACTACAGTACTACCCTTGATAGAAGTTGGTAGGTATGCCGATCGGGGTGCCCTGGGGGCAAGAACCTAAACCCAGGATAGTCAAAATGCTTGGTTTTGGTCCACTGTAAGTACTCCGGCACCTTCAATCTAAATCTGAACCCAAATGTCTTCTCAGCACAATAATCAAGGGAAGCCAAATCCCCCAAAATATCAAGGCCCGAACATTGAGTCTTCAGTGAAGCTTTTATGAATATTTACTTTATTAAAACCATGTTTTATTGTTTTTTTTTATTTGACCAAAGTGGACTTTATGGCAATACAAAAATCGAAATCAATATTGACATATCAGAAAACAAGGACGTTACTTATCTATTGGTATTCGTGAATGGAGGCGTCGCAATGATCACATTCCGACACTGTTCAATGAATCAGTTGTGATATGATATGTTTGTTATATTTATGTATGTTGAGTAATATATAGATATATATGAATGTTTTCCAGATAATATATATATAATAATATGTATATATATATATATATATATATATATATATATATATATATATATACTAACTAGAGGTCCAGCTTTACATTTTTTAAGTAAAAGAAATACAAAAATGACCAAAAAAAAAAAAATGGAAGTCGCCCTGTGTTTTGGGGTTTAATGTCGACCTGAAAGGCCCCAATTCACCTTAAACATACATATCGATGGAACTGGAGACTGTGAAGGTTATTGGTCATCCAGTTATATATATGGTATATTTATATTAAAAGATAAAGGCTATTGGAATTGCTGTAACTTCCTCGAACATGTTTCGCTATTAGTGTTGGGCGAACCACCAAAGGTTCGGGTTCGTCAACTTCGGCCAGACTATTGGACAAAAGTTTGGTTCGGGTACTTGACCTGAACCCGAAATCAATGGGGACCCAACTGTTGGGCGAGAATTGATTTCGGGTTCTGGTCAAGTTCTACTTAAACATACATAGCGATGCTATTAGTAGTCACCCAGTTATATCTATGGTATATTTGTATTAATACATTACTGGAATTACTGTAACTTCCTCGAACATGTTTCGCTATTAGTGTTGGGCGAACTCCTGAAGGTATGGCAACTTCGGCCAAACTATTGGATAAAAGTTTGGTTCGGGTACTTGACCAAAAATCAATGGGAACCTAACAGTTGGGTTCTGCCTCTGGGAATCGCTCAACGGTCGGGTCCCCATTGATTCGGGTTTGGGTCAAGTTCGGGTACCCGAAACGAACCTTTTGTCCAATGGGGGGGCATCTGTCAAGGGGCCTCCAGAGCCAAAATCGGGACTAGTTTGGCCAAACTATTGGACAAAAGTTTAGTTCGGGTTTTGACCCGAACCCGGAATCAAGGGGGACCAACCGTTGAGGTGATTCTGTCTCTGGGGGCCCCTACGCCCAGTTGGGGAAGGTGTGGGGAGGCGAAGGGGTCAAATTCACCTTAAACATACATATCAATGCTATTATTAGTCATCCAGTTATATCTATGGTATATTTGTATTAATACACAACTGGTATTGCTGTTACTTTCTCGAAGATGTTTTGCCCCCTCCGCCTCCCCACAACTTGCCCACCTGGGCGGAGGAGCCCCCAGAGGCATAACCGCCCCCAACAGTCGGGTCCTCCATTGATTTCGGGTTTGGGTCAAGTTCACCTTAAACATTCATAATGCTATTATTAGTCATCCAGTTATATCTATGGTATATTTGTATTAATACACTACTGGAATTGCTGTAACTTTCTCGAAGATGTTTGGCTAGTAGTGTTGGATAAATCCCTAGAGGTTCGGGTTCTGCAAGTTCGAACGAACTTTTGGACAAAAGTTCGGTTCGGGTACTTGACCTGAACTCGAAATCAATGGGAACCCAACATTTGGGTTCTGCCTCTGCCTCTAAGAATCGCTCAGCGGTCGGGTCCCCATTGATTTCGGGTTAGGGTCAAGTTCTGGTACCCGAACCGAACCTTTTGTCCAATGGGGGGGCGCTTGTCAAGGGGCCTCCAGAGGCAAAATCGGGACTAGTTCGGCAAAACTATTGGATAAAAGTTTGGTTCGGGTACTTGACCCGAACCCGAAATCAATCCTCTGCCCAGTTGAGGAAGGTGTGGGGAGGCGGAGGGGAAGTTCACCCTAAACATGAATATCAATTATATTGGAGTCTGTGAATGTTATTAGTCACTCAGTTATATATATGGTATATTTGTGTTAATACACTTCTGGATTTGCTGTAACTTTCTCTAACATGCTTCACTAGTAGTGTTGGGCGAACTCCTAAAGGTTCGGCAACTTTGGCCAAACTATTGGACAGAAGTTCGGTTTGGGTACTTGACCCAAAATCAATGGGAACCCAACAGTTGGGCAATTCTGCCTCTGGGGGCCCCTCCACCCAGGTGGGTGAGGTGTGGGGAGGCAGAATCAATGGGAACCCAACAGTTGGGTTCTGCCTCTGAAGATCGCTCAATGGTCAGGTCCCCACTGATTTCTGGTTAGTGTCAAGTTCGGGTACCCGAACCACACCTTTTGTCCAATGGGGGAGGGGCGCCTGTCAAGGGGCCTCCAGAGGCAAAATCGGGACAAGTTCGGCCAAACTATTGGACAAAAGTTTAGTTCGGGTACTTGACCCGAACCTGAAATCAATCCTCTGCCCAGTTGGGGAAGGTGTGGAGAGTTGGAGGGGTCAAATTATTAGTCATCCAGTTATATCTATGGTATATTTGTATTAATACACTACTGGAATTGCTGTAACTTTCTCGAACATGTTTCACTAGTAGTGTTGGGCGAACTCCTAAAGGTTCGGGTTCGGCAACTTCGGCCAAATTATTGATTTCGGGTTAGGGTCAAGTTCGGGTACCCAAACCGAACCCTTTGTCCAATGGGGTGGGGGGCGCTTGTCAAGGGGCCTCCAGAGGCAAAATCGGGATTAGTCTGGCCGAACTATTGGATAAAAGTTTAGATCGGGTCCTGACCAGAACCTGAAATCAATGGGGACCCAACTGTTAGGTGATTCTGCCTCTGGGGGCCCCTCTGCCCAGTTGATGCCCACTTCGATGCTATTGAAGTTGGTGAAGGTTATTAGTCATCCAGTTATATCTATGGTATATTTGTATTAATACACTACTGGAATTGCTGTAACTTTCCTGAACATACTTGGCTAGTAGTGCTGGGTGAACCCCTAAAGGTTCGAGTTCAGCCAAACTATTGGACAAAAGTTCGGTTTGGGTACTTGACCTGAACCCGAAATCAATGGGAACTAAACAGTTCGATTCCGCCTCTGGGGGCCCCTCCACCCAGGTGGGTGAGGTGTGGGGAGGAGGAATCAATGGGGACTCAACAGTTGATTTCTGCTGCTGGGGGCCCTCCACCTCCCCCCACCTCACCCACCTGGATGGAGGAGCCCCCAAAGGCAGAATCGCTTAATGGTCAGGTCCCCATTGATTTCGGGCTTGGATCAAGTTCACCTTAAACATACATATCGATGCTATTGGAGTATGTAAAGGTTATTAGTCATCCAGTTATATCTATGGTATATTTGTATTAATACACTCCTGGAATTGCTGTAACTTTCTTGAAGATGTTTCTCTAGTTGTGATGGGCGAACCCCTACAGGTTCGGGGTTCGACAAGTTCGGCCGAACTATTGGACAACAGTTCGGTTCGGGTACTTGACCCGAACCCGAAATCAACCGGGTCCCCATTGATTTCGGGTTCGGGTCAAGTTCACCTTAAACATACATATCGATGCTATTATTAGTCATATCTTTGGAATATTTGTATTAATACACAACAACATAACATTCTCTAACATGTTTCTCTTGTCGTGTTGGGCAAACCCCTAGAGGTTCGGGTTCGGGAAGTTCGGACAAACTATTGGACAAAAGTTCAGTTCAGGTACTTGACCTGAACCCAAAATCAATGGAGACCCAACCGTTGGCCGATTCTGCCACTGGGGGCCCCACCGCCCAGGTGGGTGAGGTGTGGGGAGGCAGAATCAATGGGGACTCAACAGTTGGGTTCTGCCTCTGCCTCTGGGAATCGCTCAACGGTCAGGTCCTGATTGATTTCGGGTTCAAGGGGCCTCCAGAGGCAAAATCGGGACTAGTTTGGGCGAACTATTGGACAAAAGTTTAGTTAGGGTCTTCACCCGAACCCGAAATCAATGGGGACCCAACTGTTGGGTATTTCTGCCTCTGGGGGCCCCTCTGCCCAGTTGGGGAAGGTGTGGGGAGACGGAGGGGTCAAACTCTTAGTCATCCAGTTATATCTATGGTATATTTGTATTAATACACTACTGGAATTGCTGTAACTTTCTCGAACATGTTTGGCTAGTAGTGTTGGGCGAACCCCTAGAGGTTCGGGTTCGGCAAGTTCGCAGAAGAGGCAGAACTCCACTGCTGAGTCCCCATTGATTTCGTCTCCCCACACCTCACCAACCTGGGTGGAGAGGCCGCCAGAGGCATAATCGGCCAAATGTTGGGTTCCCATTGATTTCGGGTTCAGGTCAAGTACCCGAACCAAACTTTTGTCCAATAGGAGGGAGCCTGTCAAGGGGCCTCCAGAGGCAAAAAAAAAAAACTGTGGGGTGGGGGCGATTTAAACAAATGCAGAGTGTGCAGCAGGAAGTGGCTGTAACTTACCTAAAACCCTGCGATCCAGTCCGCAGTCAGTGGTCGTCATTCCCTGTCAGGCTGTGAGGATTAGAAGTGCTGCTAGCTGCTGTCAGTGTCCTCACAGCCTGACAGGGAATCACACAGGGAAAGGGAATGTCCTCACTCATGGGAGCGGCGACCATCTTGCTGTAGCCCCGTTCCTAGCCTATTTGAAAGGGAAAGAACGTTGACTGGATGACGGAGCTCAGGTAAGTTACAGCTGCTTCCTGCTGCCGCACACTCTGCATAGGTCAAGCTGGTTGATGGGCTGCAGCCAAACTATTGCACAAAAGTCCGGTTCGGATGCTTGACCCGAAATCAATGGGGAACCAACTGTTGGGTGATTCTGTCTCTGGAGGCCCCTCCACCCAGGTGGGCGAGGTGTAAGGAGGTAGAATCAATGGGGACCCAATTCTTGGGTTCTGCCTCTGAGAATCGCTCAACGGTCGGGTCCCCATTGATTTCAGGTTAGGGTCAAGTTCGGGTACCCGAACCGAACCTTTTGTCCAATAGGGGGGGACCTGTCAAGGGGCCTCCAGAGGCAAAATCGGGACTAGTTCGACCAAGCTATTGGACAAAAGTCTGGTTAGGGTACTTGACCCGAGCCCGAAATCAATCCTCTGCCCAGTTGGGGTATGTGTGGGGAGGCGGAGGGGTCAAGTTCTTAGTCATCCAGTTATATCTATGGTATATTTATATTAATACACTACTGGAATTGCTGTAACCTTCTCTAAGATGTTTCACTAGTAGGCGAACCCCTAGAGGTTCATGTTCACCCAAACTATTGGACAAAAGTTCGGTTTGGGTACTTGACCTGAACCCGAAATCAATGGGAACCCAACAGTTGGGCGATTCTGCCTCTGGGGGCCCCTCCGCCCAGGTGGGTGAGGTGTGGGGAGGTGGAGGGGCCCCCAGAGGCAGAAACAACCATCAACGGTCAGGTCCCCTATTGTTTTTGGGTTCGGGTCAAGTACCCAAACCGAACTTTTGTCCAATGGGGGGAGCCTGTCAAGGGGTATCCAGAGGCGAAATAGGGACTGTAAAAAATAAACTGTGGTGTGGGGGTGATTTAAACTAATTTAGTGTGTGCAGCAGGAAGTGGCTGTAACTTACCTAAAACCCTGCGATCCGGTCCGCAGTCGGTGGTCGGCATTCCCTGTCAGGCTGTGAGGACTTGAAGTGCTGCTAGCTGCTGCCAGTGTCCTCACAACTTGACAGGGAATCACACAGGGGCAGGGAATGTCCTCACTCATGGGAGCGGCGACCATCTTGCTGTAGCCCTGACCCTAGCCTATTTGAAAGGGCAAGAACGTTGAGAGGATAGCGGGGCTCAGGTAAGTTACAGCTGCTTCCTGCTGCTGCATAGGTCAAGCTGGTTGATGGGCTGCTCAGCCAACCAATCAACCAGCTTGATCTAATCATTGTTCGCTATGAGCCTTGTCTTTGGCCACTGTAGATTTGGTCCTCCCCATTTTGATGGAGCATCTAAAGGTTTCTGGGATTGCCGCGGGCCCAGCGGAGTGACACCTACCTTTATTTACCTATATATATATATATATATATATATATATATATATATATATATATGTATATAGTCCCATTATAGTCCCCTTCCTAGTGGAGAGGAAGAATCGGCGTTAATTAATTGCCGATATTTGAGCCCTTGGCACGTAACGTTCTATCAACATGTTTATTCAGCATCAGGTGAGAGAAGTCACTACTTTTTTTAGTAGAGAAAACTGTCAATCACTTTCAATGTCTACCCGGGGGCTGATTCAGCACTGGGTGAAAATTGGTTGCTAAATCAGCCCCAAGGTTGACAAGGTAGATACTACATACCCATAGCATGCTGTACGGACCAAAAAAACCTTGCTAATAACGCAGAATCATCACTATACACCCATAGAGAACCATAGTACAAGAATTTCTATACTTATACTGTGCCGCGGCTCTAACCATCTGTTAATAGATCTATCTCCTGATGATGCTCGGCCATGGGGTGAAACGTGTCGAACAAACACCTATTCCATCCTTAATACTAAGTCTCTTGACACTTGTTTGTACAAAGAAACACCTATTTCATCCTTAATACTAAATCTATTGACATCTCTTTGTACGTATTAAACCGTGTTTTAAAAGCACATTCGAAGTTACATGATATGTATTAATTGTTAATGTTCAGTAATGTTAAGTAAGTAATACTGTAAACAGTGGCGTGTCCAGCTTCTTCTCATTATAAAATATACCCTTTATTCTAGTAATTTAAAATATATAGCCCAAGCAGCATTGAAAAAGTTCCCAGTATATATAATAATAGGCAGATTCCAGGTCCATATATGTCCCACTGTCGGGACCCTGTGACGCGTTTCGGGCTTCAAATGCCCTTAATCATAAGAAGTAATACTGAGTAATACTCAGAGGAATCCCTATGCTTTCTGGTACCCGGGGCAAAGATTCAAAATGGCATCCCCCACCTGTTCTCAGGCTCTCCTTTGGCGCCCCCCTGACCTGCTGCACGTGCCCCCCCCCCCCCCCCCCCAGCTACGCCCCTGACTGTACTCAGACTAAAACATTTGAAATCAAGAAATTGGTCCGGGCCATTTTTTTATTGTCAACTCAACCGTAATGATATCTTGGCGCGACCCCGCTCTTCTATATGTACAATCAGCCCAACAGGCACAATGGGTGACACTCTAAAAACACCCCGTTCTAGCCCCAAGGTAGACAATATAAGTGAATTGCAGTTTTCTCTCCTAAAAAGCAGTTTTCTTGCCTGGTGCTGAATCGGCCCTAGCATCCTGAGTTTTGGTTAGTTATTAAACCGGACTAACAGCCTGGCAGAGCTGGAAAAAAAAAGGAAGCTGTCATTTTGGAACTTCCTCTCCCAACTGACAATGCACAGTAACAGGAAGCCCAGCAGCACTTCCTGTTTGCAGGTGGCCTGCAAGTCCATGAGCCGCCATCTTGTTTTTAAAATTGACCCCGGCAGGAGCTATAAAAAAGGTAAATGAATTATTATGTGCTGCAATCTAAATTGCAACGGGGAGGGATTCGTATAATCACTGTTTGTTGTGTTGGTCTGGTTTAAGGTCAGCTTTAAATTCAAATTGACCTACAGGTCAACCCAGAGGCATAGCTAGGCTTTCTGGCACCCCCGGAGGGCAAAGATTCAAAATGGTGCCCTCTTGCCCCCCTTTGGCCCTGAAAGGGGAAAATATGATTTAAATTAATAATTTCTGCACGTTAATCTCTAATATTTATATTAGAGATTATTATTATATTATAAATATAGTATAAAATTATTATTATAATTATCGAAAAAGATCTATATGATTTAAATTAATAATTGCTGCACGCTAATCTCTAATTCTTCTATTAGAGATTATTATTATATTATAAATATAATATAAGATTATTATTATTATAATTATCGAAAAAGATATATACGATTTAAATTAATAATTGCTGCACGTTAATCTCTAATATTTCTATTAGAGATTATTATTATATTATAAATATAATATAAGATTATTATTATAATTATCGAAAAAGATATATATGATTTAAATTAATAATTGCTGCACGTTAATCTCTAATATTTCTATTATAATCATATTATATTTATAATATAATAATCTCTTAGTATTTGCGATTTTTAATAATAATATTATATCAGCCCAGCGACCATAAATCTGATACAAACCAATGGTCGCCGAGGGTCTCCTTTAACAGGCTCCCTCCATGCATGTGATCCCCCTGCTGCCCCCTAGCTACACCCCTGGGTCAACCTTAAAGGGCACCCTAACACCCTTCTATTGAAATAATCATTCGGAAATGTTGTAAAACTCCCTCGGGTGTTAGACGGTGCCAGGAATATCTCACCACTGGAACCGCAGCGAGATCCTAGCGGGAGCTTCAGCCCACCAGCATCTGCTCATAACCCGAAATATCACTTCTAAATGAGCTCAACCCTTTAACCCATCTGAGTCAATGTCATCTCCTCCTCCCGGGACGGATCGATAAACCCCCGTCACCGGCAAACTCTCCGCTTTTACACCAGAGCCGGCGCGTTAACCCCTTCATCGTCGGATCGACCAAAAACAAGACGTCTATTCGAAGGGAAAAGGAATCCGGGAGCGTTTCGATCTCGACGTTTTACGAGTATGTTCGGGGCGGGATACGTCGGTTATTATCGTTATCGGGGTTCTGTGCAATACGGACTTTATTTCTGTACCTTGATCGCGAAAGAGAAAAAAAAAAAACGTATGTGATAAATAAACTAAAACTGCCGACTGTATTTTTTTCTGTTTTTTTTATTGTTTCATCTTTGCGAAAAATAAACAAAAACTGCCGACTGTATTATTTTTCGTGATTTATTTTCTTTTCTTCGGGTGTGAGAATTATTTTAAAGCGTCAGCGAGATTTCCGACGTGTACGAATGAAGCGTTATGAAAGGGAGAGGACTCAAGGTTAGAGCTGATGGGTAGGGTAGATAGACGTTTTGATGTATATAACAGACATAGGCTGGTGTGTGTGTGTGTGATCCCAGTAGCCGCGCTTATTAATCACTAATTACCAGTCCACGCGTCCCCGGCTCAGCATCTTTCTGTACTGATCCCAACAGCAGCTGTTCTGGTACAACATACCATCCATCTCATACTCCCTCCACCTCCCCTCTCCCTCCATCTGAGCTCCTGCTTTCTTTCTTTTCTTTTTTCTTTCTTCCCGTTTCCATTTTTTAAATTTATTTACATAAGGTTTTTGACAGTTGAGGTATATTTTGGGATTTACCTTATCTACGACGATGCGAAAACATTCATTCGGTAATAGATTAGATACAGAAGCCTTGGCGCTCCATCAGGACTAATTACATCGTTCAGGTAGCCCCCTTTGAGCTATAAAATGCATCTTCGGTTTTACTCCGGAGGATTAGGATATCACTAAGGCATCTCCGGAGGAGCCATTTTGTCAAGCAGACAAGACAATAAAGCCATTCGGCTCACAAGGGACTAATATTTTTCAGGTACCCGCGTTGTCTAGTGAATACAAAAAAGTGTCGTCTATCGTTTCTCCGGAGGCCGGTGGCTTCCACTAAGTCATCAATGAAGCCGTTTTGTCAGTAGATAAAAAGGCTGTTTATTTCCAAGAGCCTAACCTCTTTCTTGTTGGGCTTTCACGGAAGAACTTGTATTGGCCCCTATATTTTTATTAGAAACTAGCAACCTAGCCTCCTTCTTGTTGGGCTTTTATGGAAGAACTTACATTGGCCCTTATATTTTTATTAGAAACTAGCAACCTAGCCTCCTTCTTGTTGGGCTTTCACGGAAGAACTTACATTGGCCCCTATATTTTTATTAGAAACTAGCGGCCTAGCCTCCTCCTTGTTGGGCTTTCACGGAAGAACTTATATTGGCCCCTATATGTTTATTAGAAACTAGCGGCCTAGCCTCCTTCTTGTTGGGCTTTCACAGAAGAAGTTATATTGGCCCCTATATTTTTATTAGAAACTAGCAGCTAGCCTCCTCCTTGTTGGGCTTTCACAGAAGAACTTATATTGGCCCCTATATTTTTATTAGAAACTAGCGGCCTAGCCTCCTCCTTGTTGGGCTTTCATGGAAGAACATATATTGGCCCCTATATTTTTATTAGAAACTAGCGGCCTAGCCTCCTCCTTGTTGGGCTTTCATGGAAGAACATATATTGGCCCCTATATTTTTATTTAGAAACTAGAAGCCTAGTCTTCTCCTTGTTGGGCTTTCACGGAAGAACTTGTATTGGCCCCTATATTTTTATTAGAAACTAGCAGCCTAGCCTCCTCCTTGTTGGGCTTTCAGAGAAGAACTTATATTGGCCCCTATATGTTTATTAGAAACTAGTGGCCTAGCCTCCTCCTTGTTGGGCTTTCACAGAAGAAGTTATATTGGCCCCTATATTTTTATTAGAAATTTGCGGCCTAGCCTCCTCCTTGTTGGGCTTTCATGGAAGAACATATATTGGCCCTTATATTTTTATTTAGAAACTAGAAGCCTAGTCTTCTCCTTGTTGGGCTTTCACGGAAGAACTTGTATTGGCCCCTATATTTTTATTAGAAACTAGCAGCCTAGCCTCCTCCTTGTTGGGCTTTCACAGAAGAACTTATATTGGCCCCTATATGTTTATTAGAAACTAGCGGCCTAGCCTCCTCATCGTTGGGCCTTTACAGAATAACTTACATTGGCCCATATATTTTTATTAGAAACTAGCAGCCTAGTCTCTTCCTTTTTTGGGCTTTCATGGAAGAACTTATATTGACCCTTATATTTTTATAAGAAAATAGCAGCTAGCCTCCTCCTTGTTGGGCTTTCATAGAAGAACTTATATTGGTCCCTATATTTTTATTAGAAACTAGCAGCCTAGCGTCTTCCTTGTTGAGCTTTCATAGAAGAACTTATATTGGCCCCTATATGTTTATTAGAAACTAGCGGCCTAGCCTCCTTCTTGTTGGGCTTTCACAAAAGAACTTATATTGGCCCCTATATTTTTAATAGAAATAGCAGCACTAATAAGTCTTTTTTAAAGTAGGCCAAAATCCTTGTGGTGCTACCTTGGAGCCTTAAAGAGGAACATCGGAGATCTTGAAATCTAAAAGAATCCAGGGCCGTCCAAGTCTCAATTCCTGGTGCTTTCCAAATTGGGATGCTGCGCTGTGTGAACTCCACCTTCTCCTGGGTCACCTTAAATCCTTGCTTCTTCCCGAGCCCTAAACGAATCTCAGGAACAAAAAAAAAAACATGTAGGGAGGCACTCTCAAAAATACATTTTTAATAATTATATATTTATAATCACTACATACAATACACTCAACATATTAAAAATCCCTTAAAAAACACATAAATGGGACAATAACACACAGGACAAACCAACATAAAGGTGTGTAGGCGATGGGGAGAGTGTGCAAATCCTGCCTATGATCCGGATCACTATAAAATCGATATATTTATAAAGTGCTAAACATGTGCAAATCCTGCCTATGATCCGGATCACTATAAAATCTATATATTTATAAAGTACTAAACATGTGCAAATCCTGCCTATGATCCGGATCACTATAAAATCTATATATTTATAAAGTACTGAGCATGTGCAAATCCTGCCTATGATCCGGATCACTATAAAATCTATTTATTTATAAAGTGCAAGTGCTACCAGTCAAACAATCAATTTAGAATTAATATTCCCAACCATAACAACTCATAAACATATAAACATATCAATCTACTCTATTCACCAATTAAAGTATAGTATGAAAATATAATCACCTGTATATATTATTAGGCATCCGAAAGGGGAACCACTGATATATATCACAATACCAATGCAGAAATTAAATCACAAATCTATCACAAAAAACATCACCTGAAATAAAACCAAGTTATCATGAAAATAATATGGGTGAAGTCTCCCCACCGCCTACCGCACCAGGAGCCACGCGTTCCGTGGGCACATCACCCACTTCATCAGGCTGATCTCATGCTGGCTACACTAAGCTTAAGTAGAGCACTGGCACCTCTCCCACAGAAATCACCACAAGTGGATCCCTCACCTGCATCCGAGGATTTGTATCCGGGTCAGCAGACAATGGAATCAATGGAAGGCACTGCTACGTTGTGCGCACTTGTCCATGTCAGGTGGGTGACCGCGCACATCCGGGTCTCTGAACAGCGCCATCGAATGAGATGATCTCGCAGGCATGGACTGTGTAAACGATAAAAGCCTCCATGGCCGTCCAAGTCTTAATTCCGGGTATATCCCGAATTGGGATGCCGTGCTGTGTGAACTCCCCCTTTTCCTGGGTCACTCTTCCCGAGCCCTCAAGGCATCTCAGCGCTATGGCCGCATACATCAAGCTGTGCAGCTAAAGAGGTGAGAGTGGATGAAGCCTAACGAAACCAAGCACGCTGATTGAATGAGCACCTGCGCCCTGGGAATGGGGGAAAGGTGAGTTTCCTTGCCAATCCGTGGGGATGCACAGAGCGAGCGGGGCATCCCAAACAGGACCAACAACAACACCTGGGAAAGTTAAAAACCTGGGTGTTGTTCCTGATTAAGGACTCCTGGGCTGGCCGCTAGTCTTCCTCTATGGCATCCAAAATTGGGATACCCCTCTGTGTTGTGAAAAGGTGAATACACTTTTGGTGTAGACACGTTTCGCACTATCTGTGCTTCATCAGTACACTTTAAGATATGGCAGTAGTCACTGTATTGCGTGAATCGCAAAGAAAAACGTCTCCATTTAGAGTTGTTTCTTTTTTTATTATATATGGTGTCCTCTTATGCAGAGTAATTATTGTTGGCTATGCCGGGTCCCCTGAAATGTTTGTTGGTCGGGTGGTGCTGGTGGTGATCCGTGGGGCTGTTAGGGTCGCAGTCCTGGAAGATCCTGTGTGTTGCTGCTGATGAAGCACAGTGCGTCATGCGTCTACACCAAAAGTGTATTCACCACTTGCTACAACTGTTACAAATGTGGTAAATGCGTATATTCATATTAATATACATAAGATACTAAGCAGTATTATGCTAATAGAATGATGTTCAGAATATACACAATAAAAAGATTGATAAAGGGATACTAAGGTAAATTGAACAAGGTTGAGTCCCAAAAAAACCACAAATGTTTTTTGTCCTCACCCAACCCCTTAGAGGGGAGACAAAAAAAACCCCAAATTGTATAAATAGGGGTTCCACAACCTTGACAACACATAAATTGGAGCTGACCATAAAGAAAAGCGCAAAGGAACTGCAAATAGGTGATACCCCTCCTCTCTTTCCTCTTCCCCCCCCCCCCCATAGGTTCATTATAGGTTCATTATTCGGCCTTGACTTTTGGAAGGAAACCCAATCCGAAACATTTTGGGGCAATTAGAACGCTTTCAATAGCCACGAATAGCCAAATCTCCTCCTCTGTGAGACCTTCATAGAAGAACCTACCAGATTTATTCGCCCTACAAGACACACTGAGACTACAAGTTGTCAGTGAGACTTATCGGAAAAATGTAAAGAAAAAAAAACAAAATA
Source organism: Gastrophryne carolinensis (assembly GCA_027917425.1). Taxonomy (NCBI): domain Eukaryota; kingdom Metazoa; phylum Chordata; class Amphibia; order Anura; family Microhylidae; genus Gastrophryne; species Gastrophryne carolinensis. The sequence goes on from CM051243.1 coordinate 4,379,754, forward strand.
AAGTTATAAAAAGGTAAACCTACATGAGTCTTGCGCCAGCTGATGGAGGAGCAGTGGAAGAACCGACATAGAAGGACCTATCGTATTTATTCGCCCTATAAGTTGCACTATTTTCCCCCAGTGTCAGTGAGTCTTATCAAGTGAATGTAAAGAAAAAAAACCAAAAAAACAAATAAAAAAAAGTGAAAAGAAGGTATTCATAAATGAGTCTAGTACCGGGGCCGCGGCCACCGAGAGGCCAGAAACTGGAGGAGCATCGGGCAGACAGGAAGGATAAATGAACCGTGTCCGCTGTCCCTGCTCTGGCTTCCGGCGCTACACTGCCGCTGCCTATATGGGGAATGGGAGGGGGAATGCCACACTGCCTATATGGGGAATGGGAGGGGGAATGTCACACTGCCTATATGGGGAATGGGAGTGGGAATGCCACACTGTCTATATGGGGAATGGGAGGGGGAATGCCACACTGTCTATATGGGGAATGGGAGGGGGAATGCCACACTGTCTATATGGGGAATGGGAGGGGGGAATACCACACTGCCTATATGGGGAATGGGAGGAGGAATGCCACACTGCCTATATGGGGAATGGGAGGGGGAATGTCACACTGCCTATATGGGGAATGGGAGGGGGGAATACCACACTGCCTATATGGGGAATGGGAGGGGGAATGTCACACTGCCTATATGGGGAATGGGAGGGGGGATGTCACACTGCCTATATGGGGAATGGGAGTGCGGATGCCACACTGCCTATATGGGGAATGGGAGGGGGGAATGTCACACTGCCTATATGGGGAATGGGAGGGGGGAATGCCACACTGCCTATATGGGGAATGGGAGGGGGGAATGCCACACTGCCTATATGGGGAATGGGAGGGGGGAATGTCACACTGCCTATATGGGGAATGGGAAGGGGGAATGCCACACTGCCTATATGGGGAATGGGAGGGGGGAATGTCACACTGCCTATATGGGGAATGGGAGGGGGGAATGCCACACTGCCTATATGGGGAATGGGAGGGGGGAATGCCACACTGCCTATATGGGGAATGGGAGGGGGGAATGCCACACTGCCTATATGGGGAATGGGAGGGGGGAATGTCACACTGCCTATATGGGGAATGGGAGGGGGGAATGCCACACTGCCTATATGGGGAATGGGAGGGGGGAATGCCACACTGCCTATATGGGGAATGGGAGGGAGAATGCCACACTGCCTATATGGGGAATGGGAGGGGGGATGTCACACTGCCTATATAGGGAATGGGAGGGGGAATGCCACACTGCCTATATGAGGAATGGGAGGGGGAATGCCACACTGCCTATATGGGGAATGGGAGGGGGGAATGCCACACTGCCTATATGGGGAATGGGAGGGGGGAATGCCACACTGCCTATATGGGGAATGGGAGGGGGGAATGTCACACTGCCTATATGGGGAATGGGAGGGGGAATGCCACACTGCCTATATGGGGAATGGGAGGGGGAATGCCACACTTCCTATATGGGGAATGAGAGGGGGAATGTCACACTGCCTATATGGAGAATGGGAGGGGGGAATGCCACAATGCCAATATGGGGAATGGGAGGGGGGAATGTCACACTGCCTATATGGGGAATGGGAGGGGGGATGTCACACTGCCTATATGGGGAATGGGAGGGGGGAATGGCACACTGTCTATATGGGGAATGGGAGGGGGGATGTCACACTGCCTATATGGGGAATGGGAGGGGAGAATGCCACACTGCCTATATGGGGAAAGGGAGGGGGAATGTCACACTGCCTATATGGGGAATGGGAGGGGGGAATGCCACACTGCCTATATGGGGAATGGGAGGGGGGAATGTCACACTGCCTATATGGGGAATGGGAGGGGGAATGCCACACTGCCTATATGGGGAATGGGAGGGGAAATACCACACTGCCTATATGGGGAATGGAAGGGGGGATGTCACACTGCCTATATGGGGAATGGGAGGGGGAATGCCACACTGCCTATATGGGGAATGGGAGGGGGGAATGTCACACTGCCTATATGGGGAATGGGAGGGGGAATGTCACACTGCCTATATGGGGAATGGGAGGGGGGAATGTCACACTGCCTATATGGGGAATGGGAGGGGGGAATGTCACACTGCCTATATGGGGAATGGGAGGGGGGAATGCCACACTGCCTATATGGGGAATGGGAGGGGGGAATGCCACACTGCCTATATGGGGAATGGGAGGGAGAATGCCACACTGCCTATATGGGGAATGGGAGGGGGGAATGGCACACTGCCTATATGGGGAATGGGAGGGGGAATTCCACACTGCCTATATGAGGAATGGGAGGGGGGATGCCACACTGCCTATATGGGGAATGGGAGGGGGATGCCACACTGCCTATATGGGGAATGGGAGGGGGAATTCCACACTGCCTATATGAGGAATGGGAGGGGAGAATGCCACGCTGCCTATATGGGGAATGGGAGGGGGAATGCCACACTGCCTATATGGGGAATGAGAGGGGGAATGTCACACTGCCTATATGGGGAATGGGAGGGGAGATGCCACACTGCCTATATGGGGAATGGGAGGGGGAATGCCACACTGCCTATATGGAGAATGGGAGAGGGGAATGGCACAATGCCAATATGGGGAATGGGAGGGGGGAATGGCACACTGCCTATATGGGGAATGGGAGGGGGGATGTCACACTGCCTATATGGGGAATGGGAGGGGGGATGTCACACTGCCTATATGGGGAATGGGAGGGGGGATGTCACACTGCCTATATGAGGAATCGGAGGGGGAATGCCACACTGCCTATATGGGGAATGGGAGGGGGAATGCCACACTGCCTATATGGGGAATGGGAGGGGGAATGCCACACTGCCTATATGGAGAATGGGAGGGGGGTGTCACACTGCCTATATGGGGAATGGGAGGGGGAATGGCACACTGCCTATATGGAGAATGGGAGGGGGGTGTCACACTGCCTATATGGGGAATGGGAGGGGGAATGGCACACTGCCTATATGGAGAATGGGAGGGGGGTGTCACACTGCCTATATGGGGAATGGGAGGGGGAATGCCACACTGCCTATATGGGGAATGGGAGGGGGGATGCCACACTGCTTATATGGGGAATGGGAGGGAGGATGTCACACTGCCTATATGGGGAATGGGAGGGGGGATGCCACACTGCCTATATGGGGAATGGGAGGGGGGATGCCACACTGCTTATATGGGGAATGGGAGGGGGGATGGCACACTGCCTATATGGGGAATGGGAGGGGGAATGCCACACTGCCTATATGGGGAATGGGAGGGGGGATGCCACACTGCCTATATGGGGAATGGGAGGGGGGATGCCACACTGCCTATATGGGGAATGGGAGGGGGGATGCCACACTGCTTATATGGGGAATAGGAGGGGGAATGCCACACTGCCTATATGGGGAATGGGAGGGGGCAATGCCACACTGCCTATATGGGGAATGGGAGGGGGCAATGCCGCACTGCCTATATGGGGAATTGGAGGGGGCAATGCCACACTGCCTATATGGGGAATGGGAGGGGGAATGTCACACTGCCTATATGGGGAATGGGAGGGGAATTGCCACACTGCCTACATGGGGAATGGGAGGGGGGAATGTCACACTGCCTATATGGGGAATGGGAGGGGAATTGCCACACTGCCTACATGGGGAATGGGAGGGGGGATGCCACACTGCCTATATGGAGAATGGGAGGGGGGATGCAACACTGCCTATATGGGAAATGGGAAGGGGATGCCACACTGCCTATATGGGGAATGGGAGGGGGATGCCACACTGCCTATATGGGGAATGGGAGGGGGGATGCCACACTGCCTATATGGGGATTGGGAGGGGGAATGTCACACTGCCTATATGGGGAATGAGAGGGGGATGCCACACTGCCTATATGGGGAATGGGAGGGGGATGCCACACTGCCTATATGGGGAATGGGAGGGGGAATGCCACACTGCCTATATGGGGAATGGGAGGAGGAATGTCACACTGCCTATATGGGGAATGAGAGGGGGAATGCCACACTGCCTATATGGGGAATGGGAGGAGGAATGTCACACTGCCTATATGGGGAATGAGAGGGGAATGCCACACTGCCTATATGGGGAATGGGAGTGCGGGTGCCACACTGCCTATATGGGGAATGAGAGGGGGAATGTCACACTGCCTATATGGGGAATGGGAGGGGGGAATGTCACACTGCCTATATGGGGAATGAGAGGGGGATGCCACACTGCCTATATGGGGAATGAGAGGGGGAATGTCACACTGCCTATATGGGGAATGAGAGGGGGATGCCACACTGCCTATATGGGGAATGAGAGGGGGATGCCACACTGCCTATATGGGGAATGAGAGGGGGAATGTCACACTGCCTATATGGGGAATGGGAGGAGGAATGTCACACTGCCTATATGGGGAATGAGAGGGGGATGCCACACTGCCTATATGGGGAATGAGAGGGGGATGTCACACTGCCTATATGGGGAATGGGAGGGGGGAATGTCACACTGCCTATATGGGGAATGGGAGGGGGGAATGTCACACTGCCTATATGGGGAATGAGAGGGGGATGCCACACTGCCTATATGGGGAATGAGAGGGGGATGTCACACTGCCTATATGGGGAATGGGAGGGGGGAATGTCACACTGCCTATATGGGGAATGGGAGGGGGGAATGTCACACTGCCTATATGGGGAATGAGAGGGGGATGCCACACTGCCTATATGGGGAATGAGAGGGGGATGTCACACTGCCTATATGGGGAATGAGAGGGGGATGCCACACTGCCTATATGGGGAATGGGAAGAGGAATGTCACACTGCCTATATGGGGAATGAGAGGGGGAATGCCACACTGCCTATATGGGGAATGAGAGGGGGAATGTCACACTGCCTATATGGGGAATGAGAGGGGGAATGCCACACTGTCTATATGGGGAATGAGAGGGGGAATGTCACACTGCCTATATGGGGAATGAGAGGGGGAATGCCACACTGTCTATATGGGGAATGGGAGGGGGAATGTCACACTGCCTATATGGGGAATGAGAGGGGGAATGCCACACTGTCTATATGGGGAATGGGAGGGGGGAATGTCACACTGCCTATATGGGGAATGGGAGGGGGGAATGTCACACTGCCTATATGGGGAATGGGAGGGGGAATGTCACACTGCCTATATGGGGAATGGGAGGGGGGAATGTCACACTGCCTATATGGGGAATGGGAGGGGGAATGTCACACTGCCTATATGGGGAATGAGAGGGGGAATGTCACACTGCCTATATGGGAATGGGAGGGGGGAATGCCACACTGCCTATATGGGGAATGGGAAGGGGGAATGTCACACTGCCTATATGGGGAATGAGAGGGGGATGCCACACTGCCTATATGGGGAATGGGAGGGGGGAATGTCACACTGCCTATATGGGGAATGAGAGGGAGATGCCTCACTGCCTATATGGGGAATGAGAGGGGGAATGTCACACTGCCTATATGGGGAATGGGAGGGGGGAATGTCACACTGCCTATATGGGGAATGAGAGGGGGAAGGCCACACTGCCTATATGGGGAATGAGAGGGGGAATGTCAAACTGCCTATATGGGGAATGAGAGGGGGAAGGCCACACTGCCTATATGGGGAATGAGAGGGGGAATGTCACACTGCCTATATGGGGAATGGGAGGGGGGAATGTCACACTGCCTATATGGGGAATGAGAGGGAGATGCCTCACTGCCTATATGGGGAATGAGAGGGGGATGCCACACTGCCTATATGGGGAATGAGAGGGGGATGCCACACTGCCTATATGGGGAATGAGAGGGGGAATGTCACACTGCCTATATGGGGAATGAGAGGGGGATGCCACACTGCCTATATGGGGAATGAGAGGGGGAATGTCACATTGCCTATATGGGGAATGGGAGGGGGAATGTCACATAGCCTATATGGGGAATGGGAGGGGGAATGCCACACTGCCTATATGGGGAATGAGAGGGGGATGCCACACTGCCTATATGGGGAATGGGAGGGGGAATGCCACACTGCCTATATGGGGAATGGGAGGGGGGAATGTCACACTGCCTATATGGGGAATGGGAGGGGGAATGCCACACTGCCTATATGGGGAATGAGAGGGGGATGCCACACTGCCTATATGGGGAATGAGAGGGGGATGCCACATTGCCTATATGGGGAATGAGAGGGGGATGCCACACTGCCTATATGGGGAATGAGAGGGGGATGCCACACTGCCTATATGGGGAATGGGAGGGGGAATGCCACACTGCCTATATGGGGAATGAGAGGGGGATGCCACACTGCCTATATGGGGAATGAGAGGGGGATGCCACACTGCCTATATGGGGAATGAGAGGGGGAATGTCACACTGCCTATATGGGGAATGGGAGGGGGAATGTCACATAGCCTATATGGGGAATGGGAGGGGGAATGCCACACTGCCTATATGGGGAATGAGAGGGGGATGCCACACTGCCTATATGGGGAATGGGAGGGGGAATGCCACACTGCCTATATGGGGAATGGGAGGGGGGAATGTCACACTGCCTATATGGGGAATGGGAGGGGGAATGCCACACTGCCTATATGGGGAATGGGAGGGGGGAATGTCACACTGCCTATATGGGGAATGAGAGGGGGATGCCACACTGCCTATATGGGGAATGAGAGGGGGATGCCACACTGCCTATATGGGGAATGGGAGGGGGAATGCCACACTGCCTATATGGGGAATGAGAGGGGGATGCCACACTGCCTATATGGGGAATGAGAGGGGGATGCCACACTGCCTATATGGGGAATGAGAGGGGGAATGTCACACTGCCTATATGGGGAATGGGAGGGGGAATGTCACATAGCCTATATGGGGAATGGGAGGGGGAATGCCACACTGCCTATATGGGGAATGAGAGGGGGGTGCCACACTGCCTATATGGGGAATGGGAGGGGGAATGTCACACTGCCTATATGGGGAATGGGAGGGGGAATGCCACACTGCCTATATGGGGAATGGGAGGGGGAATGTCACACTGCCTATATGGGGAATGGGAGGGGGAATGCCACACTGCCTATATGGGGAATGGGAGGGGGAATGCCACACTGCCTATATAGGGAATGGGAGGGGGGAATGCCACACTGCCTATATGGGAAATGTGAGGGGGGGGATGCCACACTGCCTATATGGGGAATGGGAGGGGGAATGTCACACTGCCTATATGGGGAATGGGAGGGGGGAATGTCACACTGCCTATATGGGGAATGGGAGGGGGGAATGTCACACTGCCTATATGGGGAATGGGAGGGGGGAATGCCACACTGCCTATATGGGGAATGGGAGGGAGAATGCCACACTGCCTATATAGGGAATGGGAGGGGGAATGTCACACTGCCTATATGAGGAATGGGAGTTGGGAATGCCACACTGCCTATATGGAGAATGGGAGGGGGGAATGGCACACTGCCTATATGGGGAATGGGAGGGGAATGCCACACTGCCTATATGGGGAATGGGAGTTGGGAATGCCACACTGCCTATATGGAGAATGGGAGGGGGAATGCCACACTGCCTATATGGGGAATGGGAGGGGGGAATGGCACACTGCCAATATGGGGAATGGGAGAGGGGAATGGCACACTGCCTATATGGGGAATGGGAGGGGAATGCCACACTGCCTATATGGAGAATGGGAGGGGGAATGCCACACTGCCTATATGGGGAATGGGAGGGGGAATGCCACACTGCCTATATGGGGAATGGGAGGGGGAATGCCACACTGCCTATATGGAGAATGGGAGGGGGAATGCCACACTGCCTATATGGGGAATGGGAGGGGGAATGCCACACTGCCTATATGGGGAATGGGAGGGGGGAATGGCACACTGCCAATATGGGGAATGGGAGTTGGGAATGCCACACTGCCTATATGGAGAATGGGAGGGGGGAATGGCACACTGCCAATATGGGGAATGGGAGAGGGGAATGGCACACTGCCTATATGGGGAATGGGAGGGGGGAATGGCACACTGCCAATATGGGGAATGGGAGAGGGGAATGGCACACTGCCTATATGGGGAATGGGAGGAGGATGCCACACTGCCTATATGGGGAATGGGAGGGGGAATGCCACACTGCCTATATGGGGAATGGGAGGGGGAATGCCACACTGCCTATATGGGGAATGGGAGGGGGGATGCCACACTGCCTATATGGGGAATGGGAGGGGGAATGCCACACTGCCTATATGGGGAATGGGAGGGGGAATGCGACACTGCCTATATGAGGAATGGGAGGGGGAATGCCACACTGCCTATATGGGGAATGGGAGGGGGGATGCCACACTGCTTATATGGGGAATGGGAGGGAGGATGTCACACTGCCTATATGAGGAGTGGGAGGGGGAATGCCACACTGCCTATATGGGGAATGGGAGGGGGCAATGCCACACTGCCTATATGGGGAATTGGAGGGGGCAATGCCACACTGCCTATATGGGGAATTGGAGGGGGCAATGCCACACTGCCTATATGGGGAATGGGAGGGGGGATGCCACACTGCTTATATGGGGAATGGGAGGGAGGATGTCACACTGCCTATATGAGGAGTGGGAGGGGGAATGCCACACTGCCTATATGGGGAATGGGAGGGGGCAATGCCACACTGCCTATATGGGGAATGGGAGGGGGAATGCCACACTGCCTATATGGGGAGTGGGAGGGGGAATGCCACACTGCCTATATGGGGAATTGGAGGGGGCAATGCCACACTGCCTACATGGGGAATGGGAGGGGGGATGCCACATTGCCTATATGGGGAATGGGAGGAGGGATGCCACACTGCCTATATGAGGAATGGGAGGGGGGATGCCACACTGCCTATATGGGGATTGGGAGGGGGAATGCCACACTGCCTATATGGGGAATGGGAGGGGGAATGCCACACTGCCTATATGGAGAATGGGAGGGGGATGCCACACTGCCTATATGGGGAATGGGAGGGGGGATGCCGCACTGCCTATATGGGGAATGGGAGGGGGAATGTCACACTGCCTATATGGGGAATGGGAGGGGGAATGCCACACTGCCTATATGGGGAATGGGGGGGGATGCCACACTGCCTATATGGGGATTGGGAGGGGGAATGCCACACTGCCTATATGGGGAATGGGAGGGGGAATGCCGCACTGCCTAAATGGGGATTGGGAGGGGGAATGCCACACTGCCTATATGGGGAATGAGAGGGGGAATGTCACACTGCCTATATGGGGAATGGGAGGGGGGATGCCGCACTGCCTATATGGGGAATGGGAGGGGGGATGCCACACTGCCTATATGGGGAGTTGAGGAGGGGGATGCCACACTGCCTATATGGGGAATGGGAGGGGGGATGCCACACTGCCTATATGGGGAATGGGATGGGGGATGCCACACTGCCTATATGGGGATTGGGAGGGGGAATGCCACACTGCCTATATGGGGAATGAGAGGGGGATGCCACACTGCCTATATGGGGAATGGGAGGGGGATGCCACACTGCCTATATGGGAAATGGGAGGGGGATGCCACACTGCCTATATGGGGAATGGGAGGGGGATGCCACACTGCCTATATGGGAAATGGGAGGGGGATGCCACACTGCCTATATGGGAAATGGGAGGGGGATGCCACACTGCCTATATGGGGAATGGGAGGGGGATGCCACACTGCCTATATGGGGAATGGGAGGGGGATGCCACACTGCCTATATGGGGATTGGGAGGGGGGATGCCACACTGCCTATATGGGGAATGGGAGTGCGGGTGCCACACTGCCTATATGGGGAATGGGAGGGGGAATGCCACACTGCCTATATGGGGAATGGGAGGGGGATGCCAAACTGCCTATATGGGGAATGGGAGGGGGAATGTCACACTGTCTATATGGGGAATGGGAGGGGGATGCCAAACTGCCTATATGGGGAATGGGAGGGGGAATGCCACACTGCCTATATGGGGAATGGGAGGGGGAATGTCACACTGCCTATATGGGGAAAGGGAGGGGGATGCCAAACTGCCTATATGGAGAATCGGAGGGGGATGCCACACTGCCTATATGGGGAATGGGAGGGGGGATGCCACACTGCCTATATGGGGAATGGGATGGGGGATGCCGCACTGCCTATATGGAGAATGGGAGGGGGATGCCACACTGCCTATATGGGGAATGGGAGGGGGGATGCCACACTGCCTATATGGGGAATGGGATGGGGGATGCCGCACTGCCTAAATGGGGATTGGGAGGGGGAATGCCGCACTGCCTAAATGGGGATTGGGAGGGGGAATGCCACACTGTCTATATGGGGAATAGGAGGGGGAATGCCACACTGCCTATATGGAGAATGGGAGGGGGAATGTCACACTGTCTATATGGGGAATGGGAGGGGGATGCCAAACTGCCTATATAGGGAATGGGAGGGGGAATGCCACACTGCCTATATGGAGAATGGGAGGGGGACGCCACACTGCCTATATGGGGAATGGGAGGGGGGATGCCACACTGCCTATATGGGGAATGGGATGGGGGATGCCGCACTGCCTAAATGGGGATTGGGAGGGGGAATGCCACACTGCCTATATGGGGAATGAGAGGGGGAATGTCACACTGCCTATATGGAGAATGGGAGGGGGGATGCCACACTGCCTATATGGGGATTGGGAGGGGGAATGCCACACTGCCTATATGGGGAATGAGAGGGGGATGCCACACTGCCTATATGGGAAATGGGAGGGGGATGCCACACTTCCTATATGGGGAAGGGGAGGGGGATGCCACACTGCCTATATGGGGAATGGGAGGGGGGATGCCACACTGCCTATATGGGGAATGGGAGGGGGATGCCACACTGCCTATATGGGGAATGGGAGGGGGAATGCCACACTGCCTATATGGGGAATGAGAGGGGGAATGTCACACTGCCTATGGGGAATGGGAGGGGGGATGCCACACTGCCTATATGGGGAATGGGAGGGGGGATGCCACACTGCCTATATGGGGAATGGGAGGGGGGATGCCACACTGCCTATATGGGGAATGGGAGGGGGGATGCCACACTGCCTATATGGGGAATGGGAGGGGGGATGCCACACTGCCTATATGGGGAATGGGAGTGCGGGTGCCACACTGCCTATATGGGGAATGGGAGGGGGGATGCCACACTGCCTATATGGGGAATGGGAGGGGGGATGCCACACTGCCTATATGGGGAATGGGAGGGGGGATGCCACACTGCCTATATGGGGAATGGGAGGGGGGATGCCACACTGCCTATATGGGGAATGGGAGGGGGGATGCCACACTGCCTATATGGGGAATGGGAGTGCGGGTGCCACACTGCCTATATGGGGAATGGGAGGGGGAATGTCACATAGCCTATATGGGGAATGGGAGGGGGAATGCCACACTGCCTATATGGGGAATGGGAGAGGGATGCCAAACTGCCTATATGGGGAATGGGAGGGGGAATGTCACACTGTCTATATGGGGAATGGGAGGGGGTTCCACACTGCCTATATGGGGAATGGGAGGGGGAATGTCACACTGCCTATATGGGGAATGGGAGGGGGATGTCAAACTGCCTATATGGGGAATGGGAGGGGGATGTCAAACTGCCTATATGGGGATTGGGAGGGGGAATGTCACACTGCCTATATGGGGAATGGGAGGGGGTTCCACACTGCCTATATGGGGAATGGGAGGGGGAATGTCACACTGCCTATATGGGGAATGGGAGGGGGAATGTCACACTGCCTATATGGGGAATGGGAGGGGGATGTCAAACTGCCTATATGGGGATTGGGAGGGGGAATGTCACACTGCCTATATGGGGAATGGGAGGGGGTTCCACACTGCCTATATGGGGAATGGGAGGGGGAATGTCACACTGCCTATATGGGGAATGGGAGGAGGGAATACCACACTGCCTATATGGGGAATTGGAGGGGGCAATGCCACACTGCCTATATGGGGAATGGGAGGGGGGAATGTCACACTGTCTATAAGGGGAATGGGAGGAGGAGGAATGCTACACTGCCTATATGGGGAATGGGAGGGGGAATGTCACACTGCCTATATGGGGAATGGGAGGGGGGATGCCACACTGCCTATATGGGAAATGGAAGGGGGGATGCCACACTGCCTATATGGGGAATGGGAGGGGGTTCCACACTTCCTATATGGGGAATCGGAGGGGGAATGTCACACTGCCTATATGGGGAATGGGAGGGGGAATGTCACACTGCCTATATGGGGAATGGGAGGGGGAATGCCACACTGCCTATATGGGGAATGGGAGGGGGAATGTCACACTGCCTATATGGGGAATGGGAGGGGGGAATGCCACACTGCCTATATGGGGAATGGGAGGGGGGAATGCCACACTGCCTATATGGGGAATGGGAGGGGGGATGCCACACTGCCTATATGGGGAATGGGAGGGGGGAATGCCACACTGCCTATATGGGGAATGGGAGGATGAATGCCACACTGCCTATATGGGGAATGAGAGGGGGGAATGTCACACTGCCTATATGGGGAATGAGAGGGGGGAATGTCACACTGCCTATATGGGGAATGAGAGGGGGGAATGCCACACTGCCTATATGGGGAATGGGAGGGGGGAATGTCACACTGCCTATATGGGGAATGGGAGGGGGGAATGCCACACTGCCTATATGGGGAATGAGAGGGGGGATGCCACACTGCCTATATGGGGAATGGGAGGGGGGAATGTCACACTGCCTATATGGGGAATGGGAGGGGGGAATGCCACACTGCCTATATGGGGAATGGGAGGGGGAATGCCACACTGCCTATATGGGGAATGGGAGGGGGAATGCCACACTGCCTATATGGGGAATGGGAGGGGGGAATGTCACACTGCCTATATGGGGAATGGGAGGGGGGAATGCCACACTGCCTATATGGGGAATGGGAGGGGGAATGCCACACTGCCTATATGGGGAATGGGAGGGGGGAATGTCACACTGCCTATATGGGGAATGGGAGGGGGGAATGCCACACTGCCTATATGGGGAATGGGAGGATGAATGCCACACTGCCTATATGGGGAATGAGAGGGGGGAATGTCACACTGCCTATATGGGGAATGAGAGGGGGGAATGTCACACTGCCTATATGGGGAATGAGAGGGGGAAATGCCACACTGCCTATATGGGGAATGGGAGGGGGGAATACCACACTGCCTATATGGGGAATGGGAGGATGAATGCCACACTGCTATATGGGGAATGGGAGGGGGAATGCCACACTGCCTATATGGGGAATGGGAGGGGGGAATGTCACACTGCCTATATGGGGAATGGGAGGGGGAATGTCACACTGCCTATATGGGGAATGGGAGGGGGAATGCCACACTGCCTATATGGGGAATGGGAGAGGGGAAAGCCACACTGCCTATATGGGGAATGAGAGGGGGGAATGTCACACTGCCTATATGGGGAATGGGAGGGGGAATGTCACACTGCCTATATGGGGAATGGGAGGATGAATGCCACACTGCCTATATGGAGAATGGGAGGGGAATGTCACACTGCCTATATGGGGAATGGGAGGGGGAATGCCACACTGCCTATATGGGGAATGGGAGGGGGGAATGCCACACTGCCTATATGGGGAATGGGAGGGGGGAATGTCACACTGCCTATATGGGGAATGGGAGGGGGAATGTCACACTGCCTATATGGGGAATGGGAGGGGGAATGCCACACTGCCTATATGGGGAATGGGAGAGGGGAAAGCCACACTGCCTATATGGGGAATGAGAGGGGGGAATGTCACACTGCCTATATGGGGAATGGGAGGGGGAATGCCACACTGCCTATATGGGGAATGGGATGGGGGAATGCCACACTGCCTATATGGGGAATGGGAGGGGGAATGCCACACTGCCTATATGGGGAATGGGAGAGGGGAAAGCCACACTGCCTATATGGGGAATGAGAGGGGGGAATGTCACACTGCCTATATGGGGAATGGGAGGATGAATGCCACACTGCCTATATGGGGAATGGGAGGGGGGAATGTCACACTGCCTATATGGGGAATGGGAGGAGGAGGAATGCTACACTACCTATATGGGGAATGGGAGGGGGGAATGCCACACTGCCTATATGGGGAATGGGAGGGGGAATGTCACACTGCCTATATGGGGAATGGGAGGATGAATGCCACACTGCCTATATGGGGAATGGGAGGGGGGAATGCCACACTGCCTATATGGGGAATGGGAGGGGGGAATGCCACACTGCCTATATGGGGAATGGAAGGGGGGAATGTCACACTGCCTATATGGGGAATGGGAGGGGGGAATGTCACACTGTCTATATGGGGAATGGGAGGGGGAATGCCACACTGCCTATATGGGGAATGGGAGGGGGGGTGCCACACTGCCTATATGGGGAATGGGAGGGGGGTGCCACACTGCCTATATGGGGAATGGGAGGGGGGAATGTCACACTGCCTATATGGGGAATGGAAGGGGGGAATGCCACACTGCCTATATGGGGAATGGGAGGGGGGGTGCCACACTGCCTATATGGGGAATGGGAGGGGGAATGCCACACTGCCTACATGGGGAATGGGAGGGGGGTGCCACACTGCCTATATGGGGAATGGAAGGGGGGAATACCACACTGCCTATATGGGGAATGGGAGGGGGGAATGCCACACTGCCTATATGGGGAATGGGAGGGGAATGCCACACTGCCTATATGGGGAATGGAAGGGGGGAATGCCACACTGCCTATATGGGGAATGGGAGGGGGAATGCCACACTGCCTATATGGGGAATAGGAGGGGGAATGCCACACTGCCTATATGGGGAATAGGAGGGGGAATGCCACACTGCCTATATGGAGAATGAGAGGGGGAATGCCACACTGCCTATATGGGGAATAGGAGGGGGAATGCCACACTGCCTATATGGGGAATAGGAGGGGGAATGCCACACTGCCTATATGGGGAATGGGAGGGGGAATGCCACACTGCCTATATGGGGAATAGGAGGGGGAATGCCACACTGCCTATATGGGGAATGGGAGGGGGGGATGCCACACTGCCTATATGGGGAATGGGAGGGGGAATGCCACACTGCCTATATGGGGAATGGGAGGGGGAATGCCACACTGCCTATATGGGGAATTGGAGGGGGAATGCCTCACTGCCTATATGGGGAATGGGAGGGGAATGTCACACTGCCTATATGGGGAATGGGAGGGGGAATGCCACACTGCCTATATGGGGAATTGGAGGGGGAATGCCACACTGCCTAGCGGGGCGCTTAGCCAATCAGACCGCCCATTCGTCCCCATGAGTCTGCACCATGGGAGGGACAGGAAGCTGAGTGTACGGGGGCAACTTGTGGGGGGGAAACACACAGCCAGGCATCCCAATTCGGGATGCCGCCACCTTGAGGAACAACACCCTTAATCATCAAAATTTAGTGTGTTGTTCCTCTTTAAGTCTTTGTTAAAGGAACTTTTTTTTTTAGAACGTTTCCTTACAGTTAGACCCTAATGGAAAAACAATGATTGCTCAGGTAGTTGTTTAGCTTAGTCAGTAAAAGTTGTACCTTTTCTTTTCACAGGAAACTGGTGGCTACACTAAGTCATCATTAAAGCCAATTAAAGGCTGTTTATTCAGTTTTAAATGTTGAAGCAAAACTGTATGTGAAACTTTAGGGGTTGAGATTTGGAGTGATCTTATTGCTATTTTTATGTATTGAATATATATTGAGATATATATATATATATATATATATATATATATATATATATATATATATATATATATAACAACATATATATACATATTAAATGTTGAGCCGAAACTGTATCTCTAAGTGTAACAAAACTTAAGAGATTGAGATTAGGGGGTGATCTTTTTGCTATATATAGATATCTACATATATATATATATATATATATATATATATATATATATTATTATTATTATTATAATTTCATTCATTTTTTTTTAAATGTTGAACCAAAACTGTATCTATAACTGTTTTTTTTTTTTTTTTGCTTTAAAGTGGACCAAAACCCAGGATTTGGCCTATCCTGGGTTTTGGGCTTTTCCCCCGGAACAACCCAATCGGGGTTCTCCCGCTGTGTGAACCCCCCCCCCCCGAGATCGGCCAAGCCATCTCACCTCTTCCTGGTCCTACGGCGCACGCGCGGCCGCTTGTCCAATCAGCGTGCTTTGGAGCTGCTGACGTCCCGTTGTCTGTCTTATTTTTTTTTAACCAAAACTGTATCTATAACTGTAGTAGCTAACTGGAGATTGAGATTAGGGGATATATATATATATATATATATATATATATATATATGTTCCACAGGCCATCATCAGGGCAATCTGTATGTAGGGGGTGAGGGAAACATACACAATAGACTCTTATTCAGGGTGAAGGTCCGCTTTAAGGAACTGGACATATAGGCACTTGGGCATCCTATACTCTTAAAATCAGCATATGAGTGATATGTACGAGCCTCTGGAGGGCACAGAGGAAGATAATCAGCAAAACATGTCACCTAATAGAGGAAGACAATAAAAAACTTCTTTCTCTGTTCATGAAGATGAATCATAATGGTATTCACACATATTTTTAAATTTAATCGGGTATATTTGTAATCATGTATAAGTGTAATTTTGTAACAATGAATTTATAAATAATAAATGCATATATTTTAACTTTAACTATACATTTATTATATATAAAATCCAAATCAAGGAATTAATTTAATTTCAGAAGATTGAAGGCTATTAGATCATCACAACTAAAAACCCAAACCATCTACTTTGTGGCACCTTCATGGAATGTCTTATTGTGCTACAGGAGGTCTCCTATATTGGTTCCTATATTTCCAATAGAAAACAGCAATAACAAGTCATTGTTGCCGTAAAAAGAGAGCAAGAACATTAGAAACACAATCTTGCTTATTCCCAAGAGCCTCTTCAGTTGAACCCCAATGGAAAGTCTATTATTGCTTGCGTCGTCATTTTGCTTAGTCATCACAAAGAAGAAACATGGCTAAGCTGTCAAAAAAACTGGATTAACATCATCAATGAAACAATTGTGTTTTTTTTTAGAACATATTATTTTTTTTATTCCTAAGAACCCAGCCTCCTCTATGAAAGACCTAAATCAATGAAAAAAGCCATATTAACCATAGAAAGTGGTTCCCATCATACCTGCGGTCATCTACGAAAGAGCCGTTTCATCAGAAAGTAAAGGCTGTTTATTCCAAAGAGCGAAGTCTACTCTCCGAGGAACTTTTTTTGCTCATTTTGACTAGATAAAAAAAACTAAAAGTGGTGCTTGTCTTTTCTCTAGAGGATGGTAACACCGGTAACTCATCCCCGAAAAAGCCGTTCTAGTGCCCATCTGATCTCTCGAGTGGTGGCGTCTTTAGATCAATAAGAACGTGGCCACGTTGCAGGAACATAATAATGGTCGAACATCCTAAATAGTCTAACATCTTCTCCACCAGTACTTAATGAAGGCGCTAATATTGCTCAGGTATGTGGTTCTTTTCTAATGATTACAACAAAATAGATGTCTATCAGAGGCTAATAACACCATTAAAGTGGACCAAAACCTAGGATTTTGACTGTCCTGGGTTTTGTAACTCCCCACTGCATGAAACCGCCAAGATCGCCTAAGGCTACTCTCCTCTTCCAGGTTCTACAGCGCATCCCCGTCCAATCAGCACGCTCGGAGCCGCTGATGTCACGTCGTCTAAGGCGAGCAACAACAAAATAGGGAGGCACACTAAAATCAATACTAGTACAAAAAAATATTATTGTATTTGATCTTGACACGAGTTAATTACTACATATAATCTTAACCATGCTAAAACCAATTAAAAAACATAAAATCAACAATGACAAACAAAACAGACCAACATAGATAGGTGTGTAGGTGATGGGGAGAGCACCATCAAAAAAAAAAAAAAAATATATATATATATATATATATATATATATATTCAGAACCAATCCCATCAAGATAATAAAAAAACAACACAATTCATTGCCTATATAAAACAATCACAAATAACAGTATCAAAATCAATCCCCCATCATCATCATAACCATAGTGTGCTAATGTCCTATAATGTGAGCCACAGTATAAGTCACAAAATTAAACCAAAATACAATCAAAATAAATCATATTAAGCCAAGGTCTCCCCAGCGCCTACCACCTCAAGAGCCACGAGTTCCGTGAGCACGCTTCCCACTTCCTCAGGCTAGTCTAATGCGAGCGGCTCCGAGCGCCCTGACGGACGCATCCTCCGCTTCCCTCTAACAGGGAGTATGCGACGGCCATTCACAAATGCCTGACCCTGCTAGAGGGATAGCGGGGATGCGGCCCAGGCTTGCGCATGCGCTGTTAGACCGGGAGAGAACGTAAGTGTATGCAGGGCCGGATTAAGAGCATCCCGGGCCTGGTGCTGTAGATTTTGACGGGCCTATTTATCGAAGTATATAAAATGAAAACGCAACACAAAGCAATTTTGTTTAAGACAAAGTGCATTTGTCACATGTCTAATGTACATTAAATTACCAGGATAGCTGAATACATGTTAGTGTATGAAAAATGTGCATATCTTCATAGAGTTTGTTCTTTAGCTAAAAAAAAAAAAAAAGAACCAACTCACTTTTGGGGGGGCCCAGAGTGTCAAAGAGGTGTTGTAGAGGGTTCGCTATCCCTCAGTTCAGACACAGCGGGGGCATCCCTCAGTACAGACACAGCGGGGGCATCCCTCAGTACAGACACAGCAGGGGCATCCCTCAGTACAGACACAGCGGGGGCATCCCTCAGTACAGACACAGCGGGGGCATCCCTCAGTACAGACACAGCGGGGGCATCCCTCAGTACAGACAAAGCGGGGGCATCCCTCAGTACAGGCAAAGCGGGGGAATCCCTCAGTACAGGCAAAGCGGGGGCATCCCTCAGTACAGGCAAAGCGGGGGCACCCCTCAGTACAGGCAAAGCGGGGGCATCCCTCAGTACAGGCAAAGCGGGGGCATCCCTCAGTACAGACACAGCGGGGGCAACCCTCAGTACAGACACAGCGGGGGCATCCCTCAGTACAGGCAAAGCGGGGGCATCCCTCAGTACAGGCAAAGCGGGGGCATACCTCAGTACAGACACAGCGGGGGCATCCCTCAGTACAGACAAAGCGGGGGCATCCCTCAGTACAGGCAAAGCGGGGGCATCCCTCAGTACAGGCAAAGCGGGGGCATCCCTCAGTACAGACAAAGCGGGGGCATCCCTCAGTACAGGCAAAGCGGGGGCATCCCTCAGTACAGGCAAAGCGGGGGCATCCCTCAGTACAGACACAGCGGGGGCATCCCTCAGTACAGACACAGCGAGGGCATCCCTCAGTACAGACACAGCGGGGGCATCCCTCAGTACAGACACAGCGGGGGCATCCCTCAGTACAGACAAAGCGGGGGCATCCCTCAGTACAGACAAAGCGGGGGCATCCCTCAGTACAGGCAAAGTGGGGGCATCCCTCAGTACAGACAAAGTGGGGGCATCCCTCAGTACAGGCAAAGCGGGGGCATCCCTCAGTACAGGCAAAGCGGGGACATCCCTCAGTACAGGCAAAGCAGGGGCATCCCTCAGAAATTGAGAAAGAGACACACACAGAAAAAGACACACACATAGAATGAGAGCAACAGCCAACCCCCCCCCCCCCCGCTCAACGTCAGGGCGCACCCTCCCAATTGCCGGCTGTCTCTCACTCCTGCATACCCTCCTCCCAGTCCGGTCCCTCTGGAGCCCGATGCCGCCGATCTCCCGCCGCTCACCTCCTCAGGGCCATACGTCCGCCATCTTCACTTGTCGTCTTCAGCGATGCAGAGACGCTGCCATTATCCGCAGGGGGGGTGTTCCCATTCTACAGCTGGGGAGGCGCCATCCAACAGTACTGCCCCCGATGACACGCATACAGTCACTCACCCCTGCCTGCGGCCTGACAGGTACCGCCGTCGTCCCCCTCCTAATGCCGCGTGACTTCCTCTCATTTCAGGTCTCATCTTCAAAATTGATTTAATGCCGGCTGTTGCGCGCTGGGCCGCTGGCCGGTGGGCGTGCCCCAGATGGCCAGCATCCATTGAAAGCAATGGACGCCGCCCACTGAGCAGCGCGCAACACCCGCAAAGTGTGTGTGTGTCGGGCTGTGTCGGCCAGGGAAGGGAAGGGAACAGTGACTGGCAGACCAGGCGGCCGCGGGCGCGGCCTATGCGGGCCGCATTTGCAGGCTGCTGGGCCTGTCTTAACGTAGGGGCCTGGAGCGGCAGCTCCATCCGCCCCTATGTTAATCCGGCCCTGAGTGTATGGGCAATCTGGGGGTTTCACACAGCAAGGCATCCCGTATCTGGATGCCCTGGGGGGAGCACGTATGCCTGCCCTGGGGTCTCATAGACTCCATGGTGGGTTTTGGTCCGCTTTAAGGAAAGCCATTGGACCAGGAAACAAGGCAAGTGAATAGGGCGACCTGGGGGGTTTCACACAGCAAAAAATCCAAAATCAGGGGGAAATCGATCAGCCTGGAAATCTATAAGATGGGCTTTGAGTCACTGAAGATGGGTTTAAGTCACTGATGAAGAACCACTTACCTCACTGGTCTTTGCAGAGAAATAAAATGATTTAGGTAGTCATTGCATCTAGTGATGCTACTAGCTTGGGTCTACAACACCAATTAATGATAAGGTAAGTCACTCCTCACCCACCCAGGTGGAAAGGGGGGCATCTGACCAGAGGCGGGCTATAACTCACCTGAGCCCTATGATCCAGTCCCTGGTGGTAAATCTCACCTGAGGAGGAGCTGTAACTCACCTGAGCCCCATGATCCAGTCCCTGGTCGGGCATCTCACCTGAGGAGGAGCTGTAACTCACCTGAGCCCCATGATTCAGTCCCTGGTTGGGCATCTCACCAGAGGAGAAGCTGTAACTCACCTGAGCCCCATGATCCAGTCCCTGGTTGGGCATCTCACCAGAGGAGAAGCTGTAACTCACCTGAGCCCCATGATCCAGTTGCTGGTTGGGTATCTCACCTGAGGAGGAGCTGTAACTCACCTGAGCCCCATGATCCGGTCCCTGGTCGGGCATCTTACCCGAGGAAGAGCTGTAACTCACCTGAGCCCCATATTTCCAGTCTATGGTCGAGCATCTCACCTGAGAAGGAGCTGAAACTCACCTGAGCCCCGTGATCCAGTCCCTGGTCAGGCATCTCACCTGAGGGGGGCTGTAACTCACCTGAGCCCCATGATCCAGTCCCTGGTCAGGCATCTCAGCTGAGGAGGAGCTGTAACTCACCTGAGCCCCATGATCCAGTCCCTGGTCGGGCATCTCACCTGAGGAGGAGCTGTGACTCACCGGAGCCCCATGATCCAGTACCTGGTCGGGCATCTCACCTGAGGAGGAGCTGTAACTCACCTGAGCCCCATGATCCAGTCACTGGTCGGGCATCTCACCTGAGGAGGAACTGTACCTCACCGGAGCCCCATGATCCAGTACCTGGTCGGGCATCTCACCTGAGGAGGAGCTGTACCTCACTGGAGCCCCATGATCCAGTACCTGGTCAGGCATCTCACCTGAGGAGGAACTGTACCTCACCGGAGCCCCATGATCCAGTACCTGGTCGGGCATCTCACCTGAGGAGGAGCTGTAACTCACCTGAGCACCATGATACATAAGGGCAAACTAGATGGACCGTATGGTCTCCTTCTGCCGTCAACCTTCTATGTTTCTATCTAGTCCCTGTTCGGGCATCTCACCTAAGAAGGAGCTGTGACTCACCTGAGCCCCATGATCCAGTCCCTGGTCAGGCATCTCACCCGAGGGGGGCTGTAACTCACCTGAGCCCCCTGATCCAGTCCCTGGTCAGGCATCTCACCTGAGGAGGAGCTGTAACTCACCTGAGCCCCATGATCCGGTCCCTGGTCGGGCTTCTCACCTGAGGAGGAGCTGTGATTAACCTGAGCCCCATGATCCAGTCACTGGTCGGGCATCTCACCTGAGGAGGAGCTTTAACTCACCTGAGCCCCATGATCCGGTCCCTGGTCGGGCATCTCGCCTGAGGAGGAGCTGCAACTCACCTGAGCCCCATGATCCGGTCCCTGGTTGGACATCTCACCTGAGGAGGAGCTGTAACTCACCTGAGCCCCATGATCCGGTCCCTGGTCGGGCTTCTCACCTGAGGAGGAGCTGTAACTCACCTGAGCCCCTTGATCCAGTCCCTGGTCGGGCATCTCACCTGAGGAGGAGCTGTGACTCACCTAAGCCCCATGATCCAGTCACTGGTCGGGGATCTCACCTGAGGAGGAACTGTACCTCACCTGAGCCCCATGATCCAGTGCCTGGTCGGGCATCTCACCTGAGGAGGGGCTGTAACTCACCTGAGCCCCATGATCCGGTCCCTGGTCGGACATCTCACCTGAGGAGGAGCTGTGATTCACCTGAGCCCATGATCCAGTCACTGGTCGGGCATCTCACCTGAGGAGGAGCTTTAACTCACCTGAGCCCCATGATCCGGTCCCTGGTTGGGCATCTCGCCTGAGGAGGAGCTGCAACTCACCTGAGCCCCATGATCCGGTCCCTGGTTGGGCATCTCACCTGAGGAGGAGCTGTAACTCACCTGAGCCCCATGATCCGGTCCATGGTCGGGAATCTCACCTGAGGAGGAGCTGTAACTCACCTCAGCCCCATGATCTAGTCCCTGGTCGGGCATCTCACCTGAGGAGCAGCTGTAACTCACCTGAGCCCCATGATCCGGTCCCTGGTCGGGCATCTCACCTGAGGGGGAGCTGTAACTCACCTGAGCCCCATGATCCAGTTCCTTGTTTGGGCATCTCGACTAAGGAGGAGCTGTAATTCACCTGAGCCCCATGATTCGGTCCCTGGTTGGGCATCTCACCTGAGGAGGAGCTGGGAGCTGTAACTTACCTGAGCCCCATGATCCAGTCCCTGGTCGGGCATCTCACCTGAGGGGGAGCTGTAACTCACCTGAGCCCCATGATCCGGTCCATGGTCGGGCATCTCACCTGAGGAGGAGCTGTAACTCACCTCAGCCCCTTGATCTAGTCCCTGGTCGAGCATCTCCCCTGAGGAGCAGCTGTAACTCACCTGAGCCGCATGATCCGGTCCCTGGTTGGGTATCTCACCTGAGGAGGAGCTGTAACTTACCTGAGCCCCATGATCCAGTCCCTGGTTGGGCATCTCACCTGAGGGGGAGCTGTAACTCACCTGAGCCCCATGATCCGGTCCATGGTCGGGCATCTCACCTGAGGAGGAGCTGTAACTCACCTCAGCCCCATGATCTAGTTCCTGGTCGGGCATCTCACCTGAGGAGCAGCTGTAACTCACCTGAGCCCAATGATCCGGTCCCTGGTCGGGCATCTCCCCTGAGGAGGAGCTGTAACTCACCTGAGCCCCATGATCCAGTCCCTGGTCGGGCATCTCACCTAAGAAGAAGCTATAACTCACCTTAGCCCCATGATCCAGTCCCTGGTTGGGAATCTCACCTGAGGAGGAGCTGAAACTCACCTGAGCCCCATGATCCGGTCCCTGGTTGGGCCATTCACCTGAGGAGGAGCTGTAACTCACCTGAGCCTCATGATCCGGTCACTGGTCGGGCATCTCACCTGAGGAGGAGCTGTAACTCACCTGAGCCCCATGATCCTGTCTCTCGTCGGGCATCTCACCTGAGGAGGAGCTGTAACTCACCTGAGCCCCATGATCCAGTCCCTGGTCGGGCATCTCACCTGAGGAGGAGCTGTAACTCACCTGAGCACCATGATCCAGTCCCTGGTCGGGCATCTCACCTGAGGAGGAGCTGAAACCCACCTGAGCCCCATGATCCGGTCCCTGGTCGGGCACCTCACCTGGGGAGGAGCTGTAACTTACCTGAGCACCATGATCCAGTCCATGGTCGGGCATCTCACATGAGGAGGAGCTGTAACTCACCTGAGCCCCATGATACGGTCCCTGGCCGGGCACCTCACCTGAGGAGGAGCTGTAACTCATCTGAGCCCCATGATCCAGTCCCTGGTCAGGCATCTCAGCTGAGGAGGAGCTGTAACTCACCTGAGCCCCATGATCCAGTTCCTGGTCAGGCATCTCACCTGAGGATTAGCTGTAACTCACCTGAGCCCCATGATCGAGTCCCTGGTTGGGTATCTCACCTGAGGAGGAGCTGTAACTCACCTGAGCCCCATGATCCAGTCCCTGGTCGGGCATCTCACCTGAGGGGGAGCTGTAACTCACCTGAGCCCCATGATCCGGTC
This sequence comes from Gastrophryne carolinensis, assembly GCA_027917425.1. Classification (NCBI taxonomy): domain Eukaryota; kingdom Metazoa; phylum Chordata; class Amphibia; order Anura; family Microhylidae; genus Gastrophryne; species Gastrophryne carolinensis. Next base: position 4,404,174 of record CM051243.1, read on the forward strand.
CATGGTCGGGCATCTCACCTGAGGAGGAGCTGTAACTCACCTCAGCCCCATGATCCGGTCCCTGGTTGGGCATCTCACCTGAGGAGGAGCTGTAACTTACCTGAGCCCCATGATCCAGTCCCTGGTCGGGCATCTCACCTGAGGGGGAGCTGTAACTCACCTGAGCCCCATGATCCGGTCCATGGTCGGGCATCTCACCTGAGGAGGAGCTGTAACTCACCTCAGCCCCATGATCTAGTCCCTGGTCGGGCATCTCACCTGAGGAGCAGCTGTAACTCACCTGAGCCCCATGAAACGGTCCCTGGACAGGCATCTCCCCTGAGGAGGAGCTGTAACTCACCTGAGCCCCATGATCCAGTCCCTGGTCGGGCATCTCACCTAAGAAGAAGCTATAACTCACCTTAGCCCCATGATCCAGTCCCTGGTCGGGAATCTCACCTGAGGAGGAGCTGAAACTCACCTGAGCCCCATGATCCGGTCCCTGGTTGGGCCATTCACCTGAGGAGGAGCTGTAACTCACCTGAGCCTCATGATCTGGTCACTGGTTGGGCATCTCACCTGAGGAGGAGCTGTAACTCACCTGAGCCCCATGATCCTGTCTCTCGTCGGGCATCTCACCTGAGGAGGAGCTGTAACTCACCTGAGCACCATGATCCAGTCCCTGGTCGGGCATCTCACCTGAGGAGGAGCTGAAACCCACCTGAGCCCCATGATCCGGTCCCTGATCGGGCACCTCACCTGGGGAGGAGCTGTAACTTACCTGAGCACCATGATCCAGTCCATGGTCGGGCATCTCACCTGAGGAGGAGCTGTAACTCACCTGAGCCCCATGATACGGTCCCTGGCCGGGCACCTCACCTGAGGAGGAGCTGTAACTCACCTGAGCCCCATGATCCAGACCCTGGTCAGGCATCTCAGCTGAGGAGGAGCTGTAACTCACCTGAGCCCCATGATCCGGTCCCTGGTCGGGCATCTCACCTGAGGGGGAGCTGTAACTCACCTGAGCCCCATGATCCAGTTCCTTGTTTGGGCATCTCACCTGAGGAGGAGCTGTAACTCACCTGAGCCCCATGATCCAGTCCATGGTCGGGCATCTCACCTGAGGAGCAGCTGTAACTCACCTGAGCCCCATGATCCGGTCCCTGGTCGGGCATCTCACCTGAGGGGGAGCTGTAACTCACCTGAGCCCCATGATCCAGTTCCTTGTTTGGGCATCTCGACTGAGGAGGAGCTTTAATTCACCTGAGCCCCATGATCCGGTCCCTGGTTGGGCATCTCCCCTTCGGAGGAGCTGTAACTTACCGGAGCCCCATGATCCAGTCCCTGGTCGGGCATCTCACCTGAGGGGGAGCTGTAACTCACCTGAGCCCCATGATCCGGTCCATGGTCGGGCATCTCACCTGAGGAGGAGCTGTAACTCACCTCAGCCCCATGATCTAGTCCCTGGTCAGGCATCTCACCTGAGGAGCAGCTGTAACTCACCTGAGCCCCATGATCCGGTCCCTGGTTGGGCATCTCACCTGAGGAGGAGCTGTAACTCACCTGAGCCCCATGATCCAGTCCCTGGTCAGGCATCTCACCTAAGAAGAAGCTATAACTCACCTTAGCCCCATGATCCAGTCCCTGGTCGGGAATCTCACCTGAGGAGGAGCTGAAACTCACCTGAGCCTCATGATCCGGTCACTGGTCGGGCATCTCACCTGAGGAGGAGCTGTAACTCACCTGAGCCCCATGATCCTGTCTCTCATCGGACATCTCACCTGAGGAGGAGCTGTAACTCACCTGAGCCCCATGATCCAGTCCCTGGTCGGGCATCTCACCTGAGGAGGAGCTGTAACTCACCTGAGCACCATGATCCAGTCCCTGGTCGGGCATCTCACCTGAGGAGGAGCTGAAACCCACCTGAGCCCCATCATCCAGTCCCTGGTCGGGCACCTCACCTGGGGAGGAGCTGTAACTCACCTGAGCACCATGATCCAGTCCATGGTCGGGCATCTCACCTGAGGAGGAGCTGTAACTCACCTGAGCCCCATGATACGGTCCCTGGTTGGGCATCTCACCTGAGGAGGAGCTGTAACTTACCTGAGCACCATGCCCCGGTCTCTGGTCAGCGGTTGGCGTACCATCTGTCAGCCTGGGGCCACAGAAAGATCACGCTAGGAGTGCCCTCCCTCATGGGAGCGGTGGCCCTGTCTGAGCCGTTTTGACAGACTGACGCCAACCAGGGACCGGATCATGGGGCTCAGGTAAGTTACAGCTCCTCCTCAGGTGAGATTCAAGACCAGTGACTGGATCATGGGGCTCAGGTGAGTTACAGTGCTTGCTGCTGCACACTCGGCACATGTAAGCCGGGCTGCTTATCATCTTATCATTCAGCTTTTATGTGTTCAGGCCGAACAGTTCTGGCTGAATTCAGTGTTTGGATTTGGGAACCCGAATTTGCAAAGAGCGTGGTTCAGGTTCGCCCAACACCAGTTGTTAACCTTATCTTTTTAAAGGCCCTGTATGTCGTCAATGATTTTTGACCCCTGGAATGGTCCGTTCCTATTATCTGGGAAAATTTGGGAGGGTCGGACATGTCTGTAGAATCCACAAGGCAACCAATCACATGCAACGTAATCGTGCTTTACCTAGCCAGAACTTTCTACAAGATAATGGTGGAGCATAGGTAGCCCTCACGCACCTGGTACTTGGTGAGCTCAGCTAAGAAGCGCATATACTCTCGCCCCAAATCAGCACAGTGGTAGCGAAAAGAAGGTGAGGGTACAGGGCTGTCACGATAAACTTACCTTCTGTCCAGTCCCGCGATGTCCGGGCGGAGACTCCTTCCTCCCAGCAACTGGCTCCAGCAGTGTCGGCTCGAGCGTCGTCGAGCATGCCCGCTTTCCCCTCTACTCACTTCCGTGCTCATGCTCATGGCTTCCTTATGCCCTCCGGCAGTGCTGCAGACAGCATGCCGCCGGAGGATCAGTTAAAGGTCCAAAAAGCCCTAGAGTCATGTTTTGAGCAATCAGCTCATGAATTTCCTTAGCTGGCCAATGAACCGAGTGTTCCTCCCCAACCAATCCCGTTAGTTCTCGTCTAATAAAGGTTGTCCCTCCACACTTCTTGATTGCCTGTGATAGCGTGCTGCTGGGTGTGATAGTATCCTTGTTTGTTGCCGACCTCGTCTTGTTTGACCATCTCGTGACAGCCGCCTGGTCCGACGCCTGCTTGTACCCTAACTACAAACCCGTCTCATCCCTTGTGCTGCGTACCTGTGACCTCCCGGCTTGACCCTTGGCTTGACCTCGACTCTACTCTTGTCTCTTCCCTTTGGTGCTGCGCTAGTAAGGACTGATTACCCGTGTATGACCCCGGCTTACTCGATGTCGCTACGTTTTTCCTCTACCCTTGTAAGTTCACAACCTTTGCGCTATTAAGTCCTGGGGGCAACCGTGTCCGGCGAGGCGTGTAAGCGTCCCGGCAAACTGGGGCTTGATTTAAGGTGAAGCTAGCAGCAAAGATTGGGGGTTGTAGACTTACCTAGAAGGAGGGCGTCCCACAGGGCTTGACAGGGGTGACATGACACACAGTGGGGCATCCCAATTTTCCCCTTGAAAGGAACAACACACAGAAAAGTGAAATTCATGTGTGTTATTCCTCTTTAATGCTCAAGCGGCCACTGGAAAGAACCTATTTTTGGACCTCGTGGTCCTGGTCCAGTGACATTAAAATGTCTTTCAGTTTCATTTGCATACAGCGACTCCTATTGCTTCTGTGCGTTAAATTAACATCCTTTCTGGTCGCTGCAAATGAGAAATTTGGTTTTATAAGGCTGGCTGCTCCAGATTGGTGTGCCCCGGGGGAAAGGAGCAAAACCCAGGATAGTCAAAATCCTGGGTTTTGATCCACTTTAAATCTTTCTAAAATGAAAATAAGATTTAGGAATCGTCTTTCATGTACAGAAAGTGTTTTTTTTCATGAAATCTACTACAAACGGCTTCAGCAACCTCCCAGTGTCTTCTTACCACCACTCGCCACCACCCATCGTCTCGATAGCTTCCTTGTAGCCATGGAGACTGGCCCAGAACTTCGGCACACTGATGTGAGGGATCAGAATGGTAAAACAAAGTGATTATAGTCGGGCAAATAAAAGGAGAACGCGATAATTGCATTCCGCGCACGGATCCTTTAGATGCAGTGCTAAGCAGTTGTCCAAACATCCGCCCGGTGTGTCTGCTGGAATTACTGTCGGCAAACACGCAAATAGAAGGCTTTGCGCTAAACACATACAAGTGTAACAGTGAATTATGACTCCATCCTACAATCTCATTAGCATAAGCGGCCACCAGAGATGTAGCTGTAATGATAGGATTGCGGGAGGGGTGCGGGTGGGGGCATAAAAGTCATTAAACGAGGCGAAAGTCTATATTAGTGTTTTGATCCGACAAAAAAATTAAATCGCAAGATTTATCCACGCTTTGCTGGCTGCTTAAAGTGGAACAAAATCCAAGATTTTTGACTGTCCTGGGATTTGGTCCTTGCCACCGGGGCACCCCCGATCGGTGTGTCCTACGACGCAGAAGGTTGAGTAGGAGATGGTTTGCACGTCACCAACACTTTTTATCGTTGAGATGGGCCTCCTCGTTATTGTTAGAGATCAGGCCCACCACCACCATGGTGTTATGTGTGTACAGTGTATAGTAACAATACCCAATTCCCAGCTCCAATACCCAATTTCCTGCTCCAATACACAATACCCAATCCACTGCTCCAATACCCAATTCCCTGCTCCAATACCCAATACCGAACACACAATTCTCTGCTTCAATAACCAATTCCCTGTTCCAATACCCAATACCCAATTCCCTGCTCCAATACCCAATACCGAAAACACAATTATCTGCTTCAATACCCAATTCCCTGCTCCAATACCCAATTCCCTGCTCCATTACCCAATTTCCTGCTCCAACATCCAATTCCCTGCTCCAATACCCAACTCCCTGCTCCAATACCCAATTCCCTGCTCCAATACCCAATTCCCTGCTTCAATACCCAATTCCCTACTCCAATACCCAATACCCAATTCCCTGCTCCAATACCCAATTCCCTGCTCCAATACCCAATACCTGATTCCCTGCTCCAATACCCAATTCCCTGCTTCAATACCTAATACCCAATTCCCTGCTCCAATACCCAATTCCCTGCTCCAATACCTAATTTCCTGCTCCAATACCATATTCCCTGCTCTAATACCCAATACCCAATTCCCTGATCCAATACCCAATTCCCTGCTCCAATAACCAATTCCGTGCTCCAACACCCAATTCCCTGCTCCAATACCCAATTCTGTGCTCCAACACCCAATGCCCTGCTTCAATACCCTATTCCCTGCTCCAATGCCCAATTCCCAGCTCCAATACCCAATTCCGTGCTCCAACACCCAATTCCCTGCTCCAATAACCAATTCCGTGCTCCAACACCCAATTCCCTGCTCCAATACCCAATTCTGTGCTCCAACACCCAATGCCCTGCTTCAATACCCTATTCCCTGCTCCAATGCCCAATTCCCAGCTCCAATACCCAATTCCGTGCTCCAACACCCAATTCCCTGCTCCAATACTCTATACCCTGCTACAATACCCAATCCCCTGCTCCAATACCCAATTCCCTGCTCCAATACCCAAGACCCTGCTCCAATACCCAATTCCCTGCTCCAATGCCCAATTCCCTGCTCCAATACGCAATACCCAAATTCCCTGCTCCAATACCCAATTCCCTGCTTCAATACCCAATTCCCAATTCCCTGCTCCAATACCAAATTCCCTGCTCCAATACCCAATTCCCTGCTCCAATGTTCAATACCTAATTCCCTGCCCCAATACCCAATTCCCTGCTCCAATACCCAATACCCAATTCCCTGCTCCAATACCCAATACCCAATTCCCTGCCCCAATACCCAATTCCCTGCTCCAATGCCCAATTCCCTGCTCCAATACCCAATTCCCTGCTCCAATGCCCAATACCCAATTCCCTGCCCCAATACCCAATTCCCTGCTCCAATGCCCAATACCCAATTCCCTGCTCCAGTATCCAATTCCCTGCTCCAATACCCAATTCCCTGCTCCAATACCCAATTCCCTGCTCCATACCCAATTCCCTGCTCCAATACCCAATTCCCTGCTCCAATACCCAATTACCTGCTCCAATACCCAATTCCCTGCAACAATACCTAATTCCCTGCTCCAATACCCAATTCCCTGCTCCAATACGCAATACCCAATTCCCTGCCCCAATACCCAATTCCCTGCTCCAATGCCCAATACCCAATTCCCTGCTCCAATACCCAATTCTGTGCTCCAACACCAAATTCCCTGCTCCAATACCCAATTCCCTGCTCCAATACCCAATTCCCTGCTCCAATGCCCAATTCCCTAATCCAATACGCAATACCCAATTCCGTGCCCCAATACCCAATCCCCTGCTCCAATACCCAATACTCAATTCCCTGCTCCAATACCCAATTCCTTGCTCCAATACCCAATTCCCTACTCCAATACCCAATTCCCTGCTCCAATGCGCAATACCCAATTCCCTGCCCCAATACCCAATTCCCTGCTCCAATACCCAATACCTAATTCCCTGCCGCAATACCCAATTCCCTGCTCCAATACCCAATTCCCTGCCCCAATACCCAATTCCCTGCTCCAATACCTAATACCTAATTCCCTGCTCCAATACCCAATTCCCTGCTCCAATGCCCAATACCCAATTCCCTGCCCCAATACCCAATTCTTTGCTCCAATACCCAATACCTAATTCCCTGCTCCAGTATCCAATTCCCGGCTCCAATACCCAATTCCCTGATACAATACCCAATACCTAATTCCCTGCTCCAATAACCAATTCCCTGCAACAATACCCAATTCCCTGTTCCAATACCCAATTCTCTGCCCCAATACCCAATGGCCTGCTCCAATACCCAATTCCCTGCAACAATACCTAATTCCCTGCTCCAATACCCAATTCCCTGCTCCAATACCCAATACCCTGCTCCAATACGCAATACCCAATTCCCTGCCCCAATACCCAATTCCCTGCTCCAATGCCCAACACCCAATTCCCTGCTCCAATTCCCAATTCCCTGCTCCAATACCCAATTCCCTGCTCCAATGCCCAATATCCAATTCCCTGCCCCAATACCCAATTCCCTGCTCCAATACCCAATACCTAATTCCTTGCTCCAATACCCAATACCCAGTCCCCTGCTCTTACTACCTGTGGCCTGTCGCTCAGAAAGTTTTCAATCCATAGGGAAGGGCTGAGCCCTTGCTGCTCCAATTTGCTTGTTAAAATTGAGGGAATTATCGTATTAAATGCCTAACTGTAGTCCACAAACAGTAGCCGGGCATACTTACCTCTGGTGTGACAGAGTGATGTGCAAAAGGTGGCAATTGGGGGCAATAGGCCAACTGTAAGGGGGTCCAGAGTGCTAGGGAGTGAGGAGGTGGTGATCATCTTTACCAACCTCTCGAAGAACTTCATGGTCGACAGTCATTGCGACAGAGTGGCTGGGATTTCTTTGGGACGGGTACAATGACCGATTTCATGAAGCACGTGGAGATCACTGATTGTGTCAGGGAGAGATTATATATTCTGATGAACACTGGAGCCAGCTGATCGGCTCAGGTTTTAAGGACCCGTCCTGAGATTCCGTCTAAACTGACAGCCTACCTCGATTTCACTGTCTGAAAAACCATTCTGCTTAGTAGTGGGGATGACATCCTCTCCGCTGCTCCAATACCCAATTCCCTGCTCCAATACCCAATACACAATTCTCTGCTTCAATAACCAATTCCCTGTTCCAATACCCAATTTCCTGCTCCAACACCCAATTCCCTGCTCCAATACCCAATACCCAATTCCCTGCTCCAATACCCAATTCCCTGCTCCAATACCCAATTCCATGCTCCAATACCCAATACCCAATTCCCTGCTTCAATACCCAATTCCCTACTCCAATGCCCAATACCAAATTCCCTGCTCCAATACCCAATTCCCTGCTCCAATACCCAATTCCCTGCTTCAGTATCCAATACCCAATTCCCTGCTCCAATACCCAATACCCAATTCCCTGCTCCAACACCCAATTCCCTGCTCCAATACCCAATTCCCTGCTCCAATACCCAATACACAATTCTCTGCTTCAAAAAACTATTTCCTGTTCCAATACCCAATTCCCAGCTTCAATACCCAATTCCCTGCTTCAATACCCAATTCTCTGCTTCAATACCCAATTCTCTGCTTCAATACCCAATTCCCTGCCCCAATACCCAATTCCCTGCTCCAATACCCAATACCTAATTCCCTGCCGCAATACCCAATTCCCTGCTCTATTACCCAATACCCAATTCCGTGCTCCAATACCCAATTCCCTGCTCCAATAACCAATTCCGTGCTCCAACACCCAATTCCCAATTCCCTGCTCTCTTACCCAATACCCAATTCCGTGCTCCAATACTCAATTCCCTGCTCCAATAACCAATTCCGTGCTCCAACACCCAATTCCCTGCTCCAACACCCAATTCCCTGCTCCAATACCCAATTCCGTGCTCCAACACCCAATGCCCTGCTCCAATACCCTATTCCCTGCTTCAATACCCGATTCCCTGCTCCAATACCCAATTCTGTGCTCCAACACCCAATTCCCTGCTCCAATACCCTATACCCTGCTACAACACCCAATTCCCTGCTCCAATACCCAATTCCCTGCTCTAATACCCAATTCCCTGCTTCAATACCCAATACCCAATCCCCAGCTCCAATACCCAATTCCCTGCTCCAATACCCAATTCCCTGCTCCAAAACCTAATTCCCTGCTCCAGTATCCAATTCCCTGCTCCAAAACCCAATTCCCTGCCCCATTACCCAATACCCAATTCCCTGCTCTAATACCCAATACCCAATTCCCTGCTCCAATAACCAGTTCCCTGATCCAATACCCAATACCTAATTCCTTGCTCCAATACCCCATTCCCTGCAACAATACCCAATTCCCTGTTCCAATAACCAGTTCCCTGATCCAATACCCAATTCCCTGCTCCAATACCCAATACCTAATTCCCAGCTCCAATACCCAATTCCCTGCTCCAATACCCAATACCTAATTCCCTGCCCCAATACCCAATTCCCTGCTCCAATACCCAATTCTCTGCCCCAATACCCAATTCCCTGCTCCAATACACAATTCCCTGCTCCAATACCCAATACCTAATTCCCTGCTCCAGTATCCAATTCCCTGCTCCAATACCCAATTCCCTGCTCCAGTACCCAATACCCAATTCCCTGCTCCAATACCCAATACCCAATTCCCTGCTCCAATATTCAGTTCCCTGATCCAATACCGAATACCTAATTCCCTGCTCCAATAACCAATTCCCTACAACAATACCCAATATCTAATTCCCTGCTCCAATACCCAATTCCCTGCCCCAACACCCAATTCCCTGCTCCAGTACCCAATACCTAATTCCCTGCTCCAATACCCAATTCCCTGCTCCAATACCCAATTCCCTGCTCCAATGCCCAATACCCAATTCCCTGCTCCATTACCCAATTCCCTGCTCCAATACCCAATTCCCTGCTCCAATACCCAATTCCCTGCTCCAATACGCAATACCCAATTCCCTGCCCCAATACCCGATTCCCTGCTCCAATACCCAATTCCCTGCTCCAATACGCAATACCCAATTCCCTGCCCCAATACCCAATCCCCTGCTCCAATACCCAATACCTATTAAATGCCGAACTGTAGTCCACAAACAGTAGCCGGACATACTTACCTCTGGTGTGACAGAGTGATGTGCAAAAGGTGGCAATTGGGGGCAATAGGCCAACTGTAAGGGGGTCCAGAGTGCTAGGGAGTGAGGAGGTGGTGATCATCTTTACCAACCTCTCGAAGCACTTCATGGTGGTCAGTCATTGCGACAGGGTGGCTGGGATTTCTTTGGGACGGGTACAATGACCGATTTCATGAAGCACGTAGAGATCACTGATTGTGTCAGGGAGAGATTATATATTCTGGTGAACACTGGAGCCAGCTGATCGGCTCAGGTTTTAAGGACCCGTCCTGAGATTCCGTCTAAACTGACAGCCTACCTCGTTTTCACTCTCTGAAACACCATTCTGCTTAGTAGTGGGGATGACATCCTCTCCGTTGTCTCCAGGGTGTCCCTTTGTTAAAGGATATGATTACAAATGTCCCCCCCAGATCAGCACTCAAACAGTCTGAGTTTCTGCCATCTGTCCCATGAATACAATAGACTGTATTGACACCTAGCTGCCAACTACCTCAATAGCTGGGGTGTTTTCTGGACTGTATCTCATTTTCCCTTGAAAAGAAATCCTTGATTTCCTAATTAGGTTTGCCTCTGACTCAGACACTCAAATACACCTTAGACACGGTGACTGGTTATTATTAATGGAAGAGTGGTGTAACTCCTGAAATATGTCAGTTATGACTATATTAATGAGAGAGTCTTATTCTGGATTATAAGACCTTTCATTTGATATTAAACATGGCATATATATATTGGCCAAGGACACTTATAATCCCACCTAGCTGCCAACTACCTCAATAGCTGGGGTGTTTTCTGGGCTGCAGCTCATTTCCCCCTGAAAAGGAATCCTTGAATTCCTAACTAGGTTAGCCTCCGACTCAGACACTCAAATACACATTAGACACGGCTATTGGATATTATTTGTGGAAGAGCGTTATAACTCCTGAAATATGTCAGTTATGACTATATTAATGAGAGAGTATTATTCAAGATTATAAGACCATTCATTTGATATTAAACATGGCATACATGTATTGGCCAGAGACTGATAATCCACATAGTATCGGTTTCTGTATGATATGTATTTGATGTTTAGGTTCATTTAATTAAGAAATTAATGGGGATCATGAATTTCTTGGTTACAATATGATAACATGCATATTGTGGGAGTTAGATAACTTTATAGAATATTTATCTAATCTCACACAGGCGGGTTGTAGTCACGACAACAACACACACAGAAGACGGGGAATGCTGACCACACCCCCTAGTGTTAGTAGATTAGTGAGGCTGCTTGGAGGGCTATGCAGACAATGGATAGGCCCCTTACCAGAATGAAGCAACCATAATAGCTAAGTATCTCTTGCTGTCTCTCCATTATCTCTCTCTCTATTATAACATTTATTGCACTGTAACTAATGTATAATTTATAACTTACTAATTTATAACAACTGTAACAAATGTAACAACATTTTGGGTTAGTGATTTATTGTGCTGGTAATTAAACCTGTTTTCACTTGTGCAAACTAGTGGGCACAACTAGTAGTACTATCACAGGAGTGTGCTGCCCAACCCGTCCTGAAGAAGCCGGAGCGTCACGGCGGAACGTGTGGGGTTCGCTTGCCATCCACTGTCTGATGATTATACTCCATAACCACAAGGACAGTATCATGTTTTCCTCTTATTCTCAGTAATTGCTTATTACCATAGCTCCCTAAAAATTGGCTTTGCACTTTAGATTACTGAGCTTTATTGTTTAATGGGGTTGGATGGGGGTTCCCCTCTTTCTGTCTATATAGAACTAGCACTTTGAAAGATTTTTTTGCAAGGTTATACCATTCAGTTTTACTTAGAATATTTTTAGAATATATCAATTTGCAATTTAGATTTTCACACTAAGGCCTCGATTCAATAAAGGTAGAAAAAAATTCTCATGGTAGTAAAAAATTCAATTCATGAGAAAAAAGCTTGAGAATGTCACTGTTACTGAATCACTAGAAACAAAGACAATGAAAGTCAATGTCACTGTTACTGAATCACTAGATAAAAAGACAATGAAAGTCAATGTCACTGTTACTGAATCACTAGATAAAAAGACAATGAAAGTCAATGGCAGCTTTTACTACAGTGTAGAAAGGAGGAAACAGTTCTCTACTTTTCTTAGGAGTAAAAAAGTGCCATTGCCTTTCATTGCCTTCCTATCTGGTGATTCAGTAACAGGGACATTCTCAGGCTTTTTTCTCATGAATTGAATCTTTTACTACCATGAGAATTTTTTCTACCTTTATTGAATCGAGGCCTAAGAGTTTTAGGAGAATACATTTGAGTACATGGGTGTGTTGTGTGTTTTTGGGGCATATATTTATTAGGATTATTAGTGAAATTGGCTTATAAAATTGTGGTCAGTTAATTAATTATTTTTTTGGGATATTTAGAACCCTAACATTTCAGTAACAGTGGTTGAATTGATTTTATTGTGTTGTCATTGTGTCATTTGATATTTGTTATATTATGTTTATGCAACATTAATAATTATTATTATTAGTATTTGTATTTAATTTTTGGTGTTGTGCCCCATTTTCGGACTTTTGTCAATTTGGTTTGGCTGTAAACCCGTTATCATTTATACATCTTACTGTGTGTGATGGATAATTTCTCCCACAATAGATTGTATGTGCAAAGTATTTGAGGGAAGATATTTATTGGGACATTTCACTGGATGTATAAGGACCCTCAGCGACCATTGGTTTGTATCAGATTGATAGTCGTTGTGCTGATATGATTATTAGAATTTGCAATATTTGTAATAGTAATCTCTAATATAAATATGGGAGATAAATATGCAGCAAATATTAATTTAAATTATATTTCCCCTCTAATATTCTTCCTGACCTCTGGGGAGCAAGCGCTCTTCTTTACCAGCGGGTTAGGTTCAGGATCAAAGCGGGCGTAAAAATGGTTCAGTTCGTTGGCTAGGGACGCATCAGGCCTGGTAGCGAGTTTGGGGGGGGGGGGGGTTTGTGGTTTGTGACTGATTTCAGGTTCTGCCATAGAGTCCTAGTATCACACTGTTGGAAATGTGCCCCCAACCTCTGGCCATAATGGCGTTTAGCTTCTCTGACTGTCCTCCGTACTTCATAGGATGCCACCTTATTATCTTCCATGTTACCAGGAGGAGAGCCCTGCGTCGAATGCTACAGTGCGTACCTTCAGTTCCTTACGAATGTTCTTCGTGTTTATCTCCCAAGCACAGCCCTAACAATACCCAGTCCCGGGTGCCATGTACTTCCCCAGCCTCAATAGTGTAGAGGCTATTGGTCTTGGCCTGATCTTCTAAGTCACACAGCAGGGATCTGCGTGGCCACACGTGGCTCCCGGGGTACAGGTTGGGGACCCCCCAGCTCTAGAGAAAAGTCAGTATGGGCAGCATGTGATAGCAGGCGCATGGCTGCTATACAATATATCACAGCAGGGAGTCGACCAGCTTTTGTAATTTATAGGAGGACTCCAGCTTGTTGCATTGTACTGAATGCCACAGTGCGTGCCTTCAGTTTCTTACGAATGCTCTTGTCCACCCACGGTTTCTGATTGGAAAAGGAAATCAATTCTGAATTTGGGGACTGTGTCCTCAACTAATTTCCCAGTGACCAATTTATAGTTATCGTGTCGGCAGAAGCAATTGGTAGCATGACCCTGTCCTCAGGACTGGTGGGTGGGCCGGTACGCACTCTAGGCTACTTTCATAATATCAGACAAAAGAACAAGTGAGTATAGGCTGGCGCAATCTAGTGTGTGAGTGCGACCCCGCCTCCCATCAAGTTATGGTAGGCCCATATAAAAAGGTTTAAATTCTTTATTTAGGTTTTTAGTAAAATGGGGGGGGATAGTCCATCAGTTCGCCTCACAATACATTTATTACATACAAAACACATACATATATCGATATATGTATTTAAACCTTTTTATATGAGCCTGCCTTAACTCGATTGGAGGCGGGGTCACACTCATAGGTGAATACTAGTTTGGGCCATCTTATACCCACTTGTTCTTTTGTCTGAATTTCCCAATGAACCCGAGGTGCCCCAGAACATTGGCACAATAACAGAATCTGTTCATTTAAAGTGGACCAAAACCCACCGCAATTGGCCAGGGAATATATAAGAGATTGATTGCCTCCCCCTGGGGCATCAAAAATTGGGATACCCCTCTGTGTGAAACCCTCCAGGTCGCCCCATACACTTATCTTGTTTCCCGGTCCAACAGCACATGAGCGAGCTGCGGTCACATCCCCGCTATCCCTCTAGCAGGGCGCGTGCTGACGACAGGCATTTGTGGTCGGCACGGCCCGTTCTCTGTTAGAGGGAAGTGGGAGATGCAGCCATCAGCACGCTCGGAGTCGCTGGCCTTAGATGAAGCCTTAGACGGCGTGACGTCAGCGGCTCCGAGCTCGTTGATTGGACGAGCGGCCTCTCATGCGCCCTCCTGCAGCTACAGTCTTTTTACCTGCTGCTGTTATGGGTTACATCACAAGTTTCCTGCTGCATTGAACGTACATTGCAAGATTCATCCTGTAAGAAGTGTTTATTGAAAGATTCTGTACTGAAATAAAGCTTCTGGAACTTATCTACGTATCTCCATGACCAGCCAAGTGAGCAATCTGCCAAGCCTTATGGAGTAAGAACACATCTGTCACAGACACACACAGACAAGGTGAAGCTGTCTAGAGGATCCACATTACTGAAGTCCGGTGAGTCAGAATATCCACTTTAATACGTATCCTCGTTAAACAATCTCCACCAACAATTAATCAATGGTGTCCAAGGATGTGTCCATGGATGGTGTCCAATGATGATTAATCAATGGTGTCCAAGGATTTCATGCATCAAAATATATAAATACGCAACATGGCATAATATTGCTTAAAAGATCAGCGCCACATGGAAGTGAACAACGGGAAAGTTCGGGGTCTGTTCCAGTGTGTAGGGCAGGAGATCAGTGGACCACTAGCCCCAGACTGACGGCCGCAGGCAGGGAGAGAGAAAGTGGCCCAGGATTGTATGTCACATGCTTTTCAAGTGGAGTTACTGTGAGTGCTTATTTTTTAATAGCAATTAAAATCTTTTAAGCAGTATTATGCCATGTTGCATGTGACAGACTCTCTGCCCCTTTGGACTTTACATAGGTTCATTACTTTCATTTTCTTAAGCATGTTACAGACTGCCATTGTGTTGATTGATTACGTCACAGACAATGGCATTGTTCTGATTGATTGTGTTACAGACGTCTATTGTGTTGCTGATTGCGTCACCGGCAGAGTTGAGGGATTGTGTGCCCTGCTCCCATTGGTCTGTGTATTTGTCATGCAGTCCTCCATCAGGTCCATGGGGGAGGTCCCCTTGCATGGAGGCTTGCATATAAGGCCCAGTGTGGCAGTGATAAAGTTGAGTTCATCTTCACCCTCAATACTGAGTTCTGTCTCTTATTGGGGGAAACGCTATATTACAATTCACTAGCCCTTGTAAGGGCTGTTCCTGTTTCCTCACGGACGACTCTGGGATTCCTGCAGCACCTCTCACCATTGGGAAAAGGACGTCTCTGGCGGGGAAGCCCTCCGGTGATAAGGGTTATCGCTACATTGCTCATTTATATCTTTTGATGCAAGAAATCCTTGGACACCTGTGATTACCATATTTTTGACCTATAAGGCGCACCTAGGATTTGGATGGACGCTCTGCCAATTGGTGTGTTCACTGCCACTCGGCTCCCTTCAGCCGCATTTCCCGCTCACCTTGCAGCCGAGATGCTCATTCAGAAAGGGCGCGGATTTGTGACGATTGGTGCGCTCTGCCAGCCAAGGGGTTTAAAAGCGGGGGAATGGAGGCAAGCTGAACCACATCCTGATGAAGTGGTCATATATTGGACCACGCAACGCGTCGGTGTGTGGGTTAGCCTGCCTTGACGTCGGACCCAGGCCACCATAATTGGTGAAATAATTTCCTATTTCCTTTACCAACTATTTATTTAATTTCTTGCACTTTAGTTTGGATATTCTGTCTTATTGTGAAGTTTTGTGCACACATAATGGATTTCATGCTTTCAAAAATATTTATTGCACTTAGCGCTTTATGAGAGAGTGTTTGCTTCTTCTCTGGATTAATATTGCACATTACTCTTTAGGTTATTTGGGATTTATTAGTTATAGCTATTTTAGAGATTGGTAAGGGTTATACCCATATAGCTAATAGATGAGGGAGCCAGTGGGAGTCCATCATTCATAGCATGCCTGGATTTTAAATGTTTGTGTATATGTTTATGTTAGTTGTATCATACTATGTAACATTTTGTGATTAAAGCCTTTGGTAAATTATTCAGCGGGTGCAGCCTATGTGTAGAACTGGTGGGGCTTATCTGGTGGCCCATTTGTGTTGTTTTTGTAGCCCATTCAAGGCCGGGTGTGGGCACGCGCACGTCTAGAGGTGATCGGGAATGCGGCCGCAGCGCAGAGGGGCGACGAGGGCTCAGGAGAAGATGAGTGGATTTGGGCATCCGGGGGGGGGGGGTTCACACTGTGGGACATCCCAATTCGGGAAGCCCCAAGGACAGGAACTTAGACAGCCCAGGAGTCCTTTAGACTCCAGGGCCTCCGAAGTTCCTCTTTAAGAAAAAAAAAAAATAAAAGTTTCCTCTTTAAGAAAAAAATACAGGCGTTCGAAATGTTTATAATCTTTTAGGGTCCTGGATTTTTTTTTCCTTTTTATGAAAATGGGAATTGCATTGGGGACACCTGAAAGACATGACACAGCTTCCTCACGGCCCAAATCACAAGTTTTCAGCACTACTACACAAAAGTGCTAAAAAGGCATCAAAAAATAAGTCCAACCAGCCCAGGGATCCCGTGGCACATGCACCAGCCCCCCCCCCCCAAAAAAAATTAAAAAAATATTATAAAATGCCTAAATAACAGTAACCATTCAATCCCATTGAAATATATGGGATAATGCCACACAGTGCAGGGTGAGTGGCTGGTCCTATCTGGCACTGTAGGGAGCTCATCCCATCGCTGGTGCTGATGATAGATGGGACATTACCTGGTGCTGTTACAGGCGCTCTGGATTTTTTGCCTTGATAAATACACCTTTTACCCTGGGACCAGGCAGTCACCTGACACTCATCTGGCACTACGTGGCCAAAGTGTTTCCTAAATAAACCTCTTAATCTTTCCAAAGAAATGGTGGTCTAGAGATTTTATTTGGTGGGGGGGGGGGTGGAGATTAACTGAGGAAGGGTAGTGCTAGTTCAGTCATGGGTGAGGACCGCTGCAGGCTCAAAACGCTTTAAACTTCTGGTCCTTTATGAGTACCCATTTTTTTAGCTATATTAAAGGGTTAATTTTATACTGTATGTAGGGATATTTGTATATTTGTATATTTGCCACAGAGTTGCAAATATAACATTACATGCCTGCTGGAGATCATAGAGAAGAGGGCCTGCTGCAGATATCTTTCTCTCTCTAGCTGCTGATGATACACTTCCTGCCCCTGCAAGTTGGGGTTTGCAGCCCCTTGGTGGAGGTATCAAAGACTACATATATACAAGACAGACTTCCTGTTTGGTGAAGAGAACTGAGCACACAGCTTGCAACCCACATATACTGTAAGGAATTTACCTCTGCCAGGGGGCCGGCGGCGAGCGTCCGCGGGGCGACGCAGCACTCCTGCTGCTGGGAGCGCGGCGCGTCACTCTGGCAGCCTCCCTTGCCCCTCTCTAGCTGTGCAGGCGCGCGTCCCGCAGTCTGTAAATTTTGCCACTAGAAGGCGCTGTGCTGTGAGTGGCAGGCAGCGCAGAGTGCTCCACACCTGATGGGAATCAGGGGCTGATCAGCCCTGCAGCCAAGACTGACCAGCCCCTGGATAGTGTGTCCAATCACTCACAGTGTTGTAAGTTACACCAATCAGCACATACACTCCCCCCCAGGGTGGCCATTGGTCGATTCCCAAATAAATATGGAGTCAGCCCAGCACTCAGTGCCCGTGATAGTCTCTTGTGATTAGGGTGTGATTCTGTTAGCTGTTATCTGATCCTGACCCGGCTTGATCGACCATCCCTGTCTGCTGCCTGTACCGACCTCTGCTTTGTCTGACTGCGAACCTGCCTGCCCCTCTGGATACCCTGCGATCTCTGACCTCCTGGCTTGACCCATTGGCTACCCCTGACTACGCACCTGTCTCATCCCTGTACTCTGACGCACCCTCCGGATTGACTATCTGTGAACGACCTCGGCTTCGGGATACCCTCGTGGTTCATCGGCCTTCACCGTAAGCAGCCATCCTTTGCGCCTATTAAGACCTGGGGGCAACCGTGTCCGGTGAGGCGTGCCTAGCGTCCCGGCAAGCGGGGGCTTGACTATAGGCAGAAGCGGCGGTGGAGATTGGGGGTTGCCTGCTTACAGAAGGCTGGTGTCCCGCTGGGCATCACATTATCACGGGCCCCATAAATGGACCAAATTTTGGAACAGGTGCAGGCCCTGACCGCGGCCGTGGAGCACCTGGCACTTCGAGTGGCGGCTCAGGAGAACCGTCCAGCTCCTGCACCCTCTGTGCCCCAGGGGGCAATAGCCGCCTTTCCAGTTGAACCTAAGATTCCCCTTCCAGAGAAGTTTTCAGGGGACCGGAGTAAATTTGCCAACTTCCGGGATGCCTGTAAGCTCTATTTTCAGCTTCGCCCTCATGCTTCTGGCTCCCAGGAGCAACGGGTGGGACTTATCATCTCCCTTTTGCATGGGGATCCCCAATCCTGGGCTTTTAGCCTCTCCCCTCAGGATTACGCCCGCCAATCTGTTGAGGAATTCTTCAAGGCCATGGAGATCCTGTATGATGACCCAGACCGAGGGGCAACTGCTGATGCCAAGCTACGATCTCTTAGACAGGGGCGAAGACCGGCAGAAGAATATTGCTCGGAATTCCGACGCTGGGCAGTGGATTCTCGCTGGAATGACCCAGCATTGTGTGGGCAGTTCAGGCTAGGTCTGTCAGAGGTCATAAAAGATGTCATGGTAAATCACCCAGTACCTAACACCTTGGATGAAACCATGCAATTGGCTATCCGCATCGACCGACGCATACGAGAAAGACGCCTGGAAAAAGGGGCCCAGTCTGAAGTCAGTATGAAGCCTGAGGCCTTAGTCCCTTCTTCTTCTGAAGAACCCATGCAGCTTGGGGCCACCAAGCTTTCTGAAGCTGAGAGGCGTCGGCGTCTGTCGCAAGGTCTATGCCTTTATTGCGGAGAAGTCGGTCACCTGGTCCGCTCCTGCCCTCGGAAACAGGCATCGGAAAACTTCAGAGCCTAGGTGGGGTCGAGGAAACCCACCTAGGCTGCAAGGTATTTCCTCTGTGTTGCACACAAATTACGTTGCCTGTCGAGATTACTCATGATTTTGAGTCCAGGTCTGTGGAGGCTCTTTTGGATTGTGGGGCCGCCGGGAATTTTATTGATTGGGGCCTGGCTCAAGCATTAAAGATTCCGCTGCAATCTTTAGTCAATCCAATTAGAGTCAAAGCCATTGATAATACCCCCCTTGTGGGGGGCCTGATTCAGTACCGTACTCCACCAGTGTTTGTTAGAGTGGGGGCGGGACATACCGAGCTAATGAGCTTCCTGCTCCTTAAGATGCCACTTACCCCTTTGGTTCTGGGACTCCCCTGGCTGTCTAAACACAATCCGCAAATTGACTGGGTCTCTGGGCAGGTTATCAAGTGGGGGCCACAATGTTTCCAGTCTTGTCTTGAGCTCCCTGTACGTGCCACTCGCTTGACTGCTGAGGGCATCCCTACCCCCTATGCAGATTTCGCAGACGTGTTTTCTGAAAAAGCCGCTGATGAACTCCCTCCTCATAGGCCTTTTGACTGCCCGATTGATCTTCTCCCAGGAACTATGCCGCCTCGGGGAAAGATTTATAATTTAACCCAAGCTGAGAATAAGGCCATGAAAGAATACATTGCTGAGAATCTGCAGAAAGGTTTTATTCGGCCGTCTACCTCACCAGCGGGTGCCGGATTTTTCTTTGTGGAAAAGAAAGATGGCAGCTTGCGCCCCTGTATTGATTATAGGGGCCTGAATAAAATTACAGTTAAAAATAAATACCCCCTTCCCTTAATAGAGGGACTCTTTAACCAGGTCATTGGGGCCCAGGTTTTTTCTAAGCTTGACCTGAGGGGGGCCTACAATTTAATCAGGATCCGTCAGGGAGACGAGTGGAAGACTGCCTTCAATACTCAGGATGGGCACTATGAATATCTTGTTATGCCATTCGGCCTATGTAACGCCCCAGCAGTCTTCCAGGACTTTGTTAACGAAGTTTTTAGAGAATACTTGGGCCGTTTTGTGGTCATTTACTTAGATGACATCCTAATATTCTCCCCGACCTTAACCGAGCATAGAGAGCATGTGCGGATGGTTCTACAGAAATTGAGAGAAAATCACCTTTACGCCAAGCTAAAAAAGTGCGTTTTTGAGGTTTCTGAGGTTCCGTTCCTGGGATACATTGTTGCCGATACTGGGTTAACAATGGATCAGGCCAAAGTGTCTGCAGTCCTCCAGTGGGAACAACCTAAAGATTTGAAGGGTTTACAAAGGTTTCTGGGGTTTGCTAATTTTTATAGGCGCTTTATAAAAAACTTTTCCACCTTGGTAGCCCCACTCACCGACCTCACTAAGAAGGGGGCGTTTACCCCTACTTGGTCGGGCCGATCCATCCAAGCCTTTGAGAACCTTAAGTCTGCCTTTAGTTCGGCACCTGTGTTGACCCACCCTGATATCCACCGAGCCTTCATAGTCGAAGTAGATGCATCTGAGCTCGGGGTAGGGGCAGTTCTCTCACAGTACAGTGGGTCTCCTGAACGGCTACATCCCTGTGCCTTTTTCTCGAGAAAATTTAATTCCGCTGAGCGGAACTATGATATTGGCAATCGAGAACTTCTAGCTGTGAAATTAGCCTTTCAGGAATGGAGACATTGGTTAGAGGGGGCCCAGTTCCCAATTACGGTATTCACAGATCACAAGAATTTAGAATACATCGAATCAGCTAAAAGGTTAACCCCCCGTCAGGCCCGATGGTCTCTTTTCTTCTCCCGTTTTAATTTCACCATAACATACAAACCAGGAACAAAGAATGTTAAAGCTGACGCTCTCTCCAGAAGTTTCAGAGTTGATAAAGTCCCTGTAGAGGAGATCCTTCCCATAATCCCACAACACAAGGTCATAGCTGTCATCCAACCTGACCTGTCAAGTGAACTAAGTCGGTTTCAATCGGATTCTCCTCCGGGCAAACCCGATCACCTCCTCTTTGTACCCCTGTCCCACCGTCCGGCAGTACTTCAGCAGTTTCATGACTCCAAGACGGTGGGTCATCCAGGGGTTAAAAAGACTTTGGCCCTTCTAGCCCGTCATGTCTGGTGGCCATCTTACAGGAGAGATACCCAGGCCTTTATTCAGGCCTGTAAGATCTGTGCCCGTAGCAAAACCCCCAGGTCAGCTCCTGCCGGACCTCTGGTGCCCCTGTCCACTCCTTCAAAGCCTTGGACGCACTTGGCAATGGATTTTATTACTGATTTACCACAGTCCCAGGGATATACCGTTATCTGGGTTGTGGTAGATCGATTTAGCAAAATGGCGCATTTTGTCCCCCTAAGAAAGCTGCCCACAGCCCAAGAATTGGCTCAATATTTCTTAGACTATATTTTTAGACTTCACGGAATTCCAGAAGATGTGGTCTCAGATAGGGGGGTCCAATTTGTGTCACGCTTCTGGAGGGCATTCTGCACCCGGCTAGGCTTCACTGTTTCTCTGTCTTCAGCTTTTCACCCTCAGTCCAATGGGCAGACGGAAAGGACCAACCAGTCATTAGAACAATATCTCCGTTGCTTCACCTCTGATATTCAGTCAGAGTGGTCCCAATTTCTTCCCTTTGCTGAATTTGCCTTCAATAATGCAGTTAACTCCTCCACGGGGGTATCGCCCTTCCGATGTGTATATGGGAGGGATCTTAAGTTCTCAGCACTTTCAGGCTCGTCCTCTGGTTTGCCTTCTTTAGACGATTGGTTGTCCCAGTGGCCAGATTTATGGGCCAAGATTCAGCGGCATTTGGTCCAGGCATCGAGTCAGCAGAAGGTCTTTGCGGATCGTCGCCGATCCAATAATCCAGATTATAAAGTGGGGGATTTGGTCTGGCTCTCTACCAAAAATTTAGCGCTACGCCAACTCTCTGTAAAATTGGGACCACGATATATCGGCCCTTATCCCATTTTACAGAAAATTAACCAAGTCACATACAGACTCAAACTTCCACCATCTCTGAGGATTTGTAATTCCTTTCACGTTTCCCTCCTTAAGCCTGCCAGGGGAGTGGAGGAGGATTCCTCTCCTTCTCCTATCCTAGTTGATGGTGAGCAGGAGTTTGAAGTCGCACGAATTCTGGATTCCCGTTTCCTCCGGAATTCCTTGCAATATTTAGTTGACTGGAAGGGATATGGGCCAGAAGAGAGGAGTTGGGTTCCAGCTAGAGATGTGCATGCAGACCGTTTAATTAAAAGATTTCATAAAGAAAATCCTCTTAAACCCAGGGTGGAGGGTCCTGGGGCCCCTCCTCAAGGGGGGGGTAATGTAAGGAATTTACCTCTGCCAGGGGGCCGGCGGCGAGCGTCCGCGGGGCGACGCAGCACTCCTGCTGCTGGGAGCGCGGCGCGTCACTCTGGCAGCCTCCCTTGCCCCTCTCTAGCTGTGCAGGCGCGCGTCCCGCAGTCTGTAAATTTTGCCACTAGAAGGCGCTGTCCTGTGAGTGGCAGGCAGCGCAGAGTGCTCCACACCTGATGGGAATCAGGGGCTGATCAGCCCTGCAGCCAAGACTGACCAGCCCCTGGATAGTGTGTCCAATCACTCACAGTGTTGTAAGTTACACCAATCAGCACATACACTCCCCCCCAGGGTGGCCATTGGTCGATTCCCAAATAAATATGGAGTCAGCCCAGCACTCAGTGCCCATGATAGTCTCTTGTGATTAGGGTGTGATTCTGTTAGCTGTTATCTGATCCTGACCCGGCTTGATCGACCATCCCTGTCTGCTGCCTGTACCGACCTCTGCTTTGTCTGACTGCGAACCTGCCTGCCCCTCTGGATACCCTGCGATCTCTGACCTCCTGGCTTGACCCATTGGCTACCCCTGACTACGCACCTGTCTCATCCCTGTACTCTGACGCACACTCCGGATTGACTATCTGTGAACGACCTCGGCTTCGGGATACCCTCGTGGTTCATCGGCCTTCACCGTAAGCAGCCATCCTTTGCGCCTATTAAGACCTGGGGGCAACCGTGTCCGGTGAGGCGTGCCTAGCGTCCCGGCAAGCGGGGGCTTGACTATAGGCAGAAGCGGCGGTGGAGATTGGGGGTTGCCTGCTTACAGAAGGCTGGTGTCCCGCTGGGCATCACATATACAACCTCAAAGTGGAACCTGGATCACTTCCCAGACTGCTACACTGTTCACCGGTGCCACGTGGGGGATCTTCTGTTGCTGCTCCTAACTGTCAGTTAACCTGCCGTGTGTGGTGAAGGATCTGCTACTGCTGCTGCATATCTCCTCTTCGCCTTCTGCATATCAAGAGTGAATCATCTCCTCGACAACATCAGGAGGCCTTTATCCTGTGTCAACTTTTTCCTGAAGATATTTAGCTAAAGACTATATCTATATAGCCGGGTATATGTGCACAGACTAACTAAAGCCCCAGCTCGGCCTTTCATTGTGTTGTTATACTGTGTATTATACATGCAAGCTAACCTTTAGTACATACAGTTCCCAGTACTGTTATACTTGACTGTGTCAGTGAGGGACTTAGGTAAATGGTTGCTGGGAGCAGTAGTCCCTCTGTTCCGAATGTATTGTTTTGCTTAGACAACTTGATCTATTTCCCAGGAAGGTGTTATCTATTAGATGCAGTCATATACAACTATAGAAACACTTTGAATAGGCCAATGAATCATTTATTGCTGCAGATCTGCATGTTACACCTCAAAGAGGGACAGTATGTAAATGAAGCCACGCCCCCCCATTGAGGGATGATGAAGCCAAGCCCCCTCACTGAGGGATGGATAGGAGATACATTGTAACAGTTCCAACAATGTAAACACTTTGAATAGACAAATGAATCATTTACTGCCGTAGATCTGCATGTTACACCTCAAAGTGGGATAATATGGAAATTAGGTCATGCCCCCTCATTATGGAATGGATTAAGCCACGCCCCTCATTATGGGATGGATTAAGCCACGCCCCCTCATTGAGAGATGGATAGGAGATATGATGTAACAGTTAAAACAATAGAAACACTTTGAATAAGCAAATGAATCATGTATCGATGCAGATCTGCATGTTACACCTCAAAGAGGGACAAATGAGAGCTATGAGGGACAGGGGGACATGGACGGTCCCTCTAAATAAGGGACACATGGGAAGTATGCCCTTTGCAGGACAAGTGGTGGAGGCCCCGGGGTGCATGAAAATATATAAAGGATTTTAAATTTTTTTTAGTTTTAGTTCCGCTATATTTCTTACACAGTATACAAAATAAAACGTGGGTGAGGACCAATGATTCCAAAAATTGGGTGTTTCACAATGTATCTGACGTATCCAGAGAGGTTTCTAGGCTTTCTGGCACCCAGGGCAAAGATTTAAAATGGCACATACCCCTTTGCCCCTGGACGTATGGAAAGCACACAATGAAGCAGACCGAAAATCAACGAGCGAGCACTACCTGGAGGACCCTCACCCTTTGAAGTGGCATGGGAGCCGCGAGCACGGGTGTTTGATGCGATTTCCCCCCTGATGCTTCATATTGGCAGACTGTCCGTTGACTTATAGGTGACCCTTTGATTGCTCACTGGCATAATGCATTGCTATTTTTGTCTTTATTGTTGATATTTTTTGAGGGCACTGTATATTCTGTATATTTGGATATGAATTATGATTATGATTTTATTATGCACTATAACAATAACATAGAAACACAGCACTACAATCTTAAAATATTTGATATTCAAATAATTCTTATTTAAAATCACTGCTTCCACGTGCCAGAACTTTTCATCCACATAAAGTCCCAAAGAGTTGCAAATTTAGCAACGAAACGCGTTAGGTAGGAGGACGGCGTAAGGCACAGGAAAGGATCCACTGTGCGTTTCATCCATTATGATCTGACCTGACATCTCTGCTTACGGCCGTAGTGGAGGAAAAGGGAAGGATTACAGGGCAGGCTGATTCATCACTAACGGCAGGTAGCGACAGATGAGCGTCTGTAGCAGGCGTTTTCAGAGCGCCCGCTAGTAGTCACTGTGCTCAGCTGTGGGTCGCTACTTCATAGCAACTCAGTCGCTGTCCAGTAATGTTGAATACATTGTGAGGAGTAACTATTTGACCAGTACAGCGCTGTATGGGAGCGCATGTTAGCGACTGTTCATATCGATCGACTCACACCATATTCAGCAAAAAAACAGCCTCACAAATCTCTGGCGCTGAAAAATGTTTCTCTGAAGCCCAGAGCGCAGGAGGCTGTGTGATTAAAGTCTGTTTCTCAGCATCTATCCACCAGTAACAAAGCGACAACATATGGAATTACATTGTAACAACATTGTAACATGACACTTTAATGGCAGAGCTGTGATGTCATTTCGGAGGAAATATATAAAAAATGAAAAAAATATGAAAAAACTGCTTATTCAATGTCAGGAGAGGTCACAGAATTATTTGAGATTTATAAAAAAAAAACACAGTTTAAAGAGAAGGAAAGGATCGTCCATTGAAATGTATGGGAGAGCGACAGATAGCAAGAGGTCATACCTGGCGCTGTGCAAGGCTGAACGCCGGCGCTGTTCGCTGAGGCTGTGAAAATGATGAATCAGCCACTACATGGCGCTATCCCAGTCGCTAAACAGATTCTGCTTGATAAATGTGTAATTGCGTGCCGTGTCCGGCGTTCACCAGTCGCTACCTGTCGCTACCTCTCATTAACCAGCCGCTACCTGACGCTTTCCCTTCATGAATGAGGCCCTAAGATTTTATGTCTACACGCTTTTACATTGTTTGGAATTTGTAAGTGCATTTTATTATATTAAAGTTTTATGAGTGAATCAACAGAGTTGCACTAGATTCTCTCTGTGGTCTCTTCCCCCTAAGCAATGCATTGGATTTCTAGACTCTTCATGGGAGTTATGAGCATTAAGTGATTATTGGCTTGTGAATCGGGCGGCGGAATTACCTGCATTGGAAATGGTTACAAGGCGTTCGTTCTGAATACAGCTGGTAAGCAGTCACCCATAAGGCTGTGGGCACGTGTGAGAAGTAAATCATTATTGTTGTGCATGCACCGTGGGACACCATTGGAATTTCAATCTGATACGCTGAAGACAATGTTTTTTCGCTGCTCTGCGCCTTAAATATATGGGGAAGCTGATTTAATAATAGCGACATGTAGCGACAGTTGAGCGACTGTAGCGGTATTTTCACAGCGCCCGCTAGTAGTCGCTGTGCTTGGCCGTTGTTCGGTTGTTGACAGCGACTCGGTGTGGCGTAATGTTCAATACAAGGTTACGAGTCGTTATTTGACAGGTTCCACGATGTATGGGAGCGCATGATAGCGACTGGTCAGAGCGACCGGCTCCCACCATATTCATCAAAAAATCACGCTCAAAAAATTCTCGCGCTGTGAAATGCTTGTTTAAACCCCAGAGCGCTGGCGGCGATGTGTTAAAAGTAGTTTTTTAACCCCCAAACAACCATATTTTTGGAAACCAAAAAAAAAGTATTTTAAATAATTTAGTAATATGAATACATTAATATCAGACCTGTAATATCAATTCTGTACAATTTTTTTTTTTTTTTTTTTCCCTTAAAAAAAATCTAAAATGGCAGAAGTGGTCACAGAATTTTTCACATTTGAAAAAAAAACATTAATAACAATTAATTATGAATATTTAAAGATTGTTCCATTGAAATGCATTGGAGAGCGCCAGGTAGCGAGAGGTCATATCTGTCGCTGTTCAAGGTCGGACGCTGGCGCTGTGGGCTGAGGCTGGAATAATGATGAATGAGTCGCTATATGGCGCTATCTCAGTCGCTAAGCAGGATCGGCATGATAAATGTGTGATTGTGGTGGGGAGCCGGCGTTCTCGTGGCGGGGCCCGTCATTACCGGCCGCTCACCAGTCGCTACCTGTCGCTATTCCTTCATAAATAAGGGCCATTGTGATTTTATTATGCACTAGTCACTTTATTATCATGCACTGTACTTTGTGTATTATTTAGCAGTTTATTGAGACATGTTTTGTGCACTCAACATTTGTGATTTTCTGAGATACACACATTAGAATTTGAAATTGGCTTTTTTATGAAACATAGTTAAAAAATTTTTTTTCTTTTGCGCCGGCGCATTACATACATTCTGGATAGGGTTATGCAGGACAGTTAGTCATTGATGTGTATTGAGACTTTTACTATTATTATTATTATTGTCTATTTATAAAGCGCCATCATCTTCCGTATCGCTTTACAAAGTAGTAATTACAGACAGGGTAGAAACATACAATACATATAATATATCAAATGCAGTTTTACAGAGTTGACAATGGATATTCTGAGTACAAGACAGAATAGGGGAGAGAGCCCCGCCCCCGAGGAGCTTACAGTCTAAAGGAAGAGGGGTGCAGACGAGGGGGAAGGATCACAAACAGTCCGTATTGAGCTTTGTGCCCTTTTAGAAGATTGGTTAGGCCAGATTATATGATTGTCTGAATAAGTGAGTTTTAAGGGCTCATTATGGTGTTTCATGATTGTATATGTGTTCTGTAAATATAGGGGGGAGCACCTTGGTTTTAAATGTCTTGTGTTGTATATGTAATTTGTAATGATCTGTTTTTGTTTTGAATAAAGGTGTTGATTAGTATTAGTTATTTGATTGTAGTATATTGCTGTTTATGCTCCTCATTGGGACAGAGTTGCGGTGTTTCCACGTTCCTCCTATTTTCACACTACCTGGAGGACAGCGATGGGTCGTAAAAGCAGAGCCCGGGGTGATTCAATTAAACCGAAAGTTGTTACAAATAAACAGGTTCACTGCAAAATCTAACGACCGATCCCAAGACGAGCTGAAAAAATCTAATTAGAGCAAAGTAATTACTCCTGGACGAAGACTCGCGCAGCTGCAGAGCGCAATCTGTAGCGAGAAGCACTTCTGCCTCCGAGCGGGAATTTCCAGGGCAGGACGTGATGTCAAAAGTGTTCCAACTCCGCGTGTCCTCAGGGGTTCCAGGGCAGGCAGCTAAATATACCGCTCACTGTTACCCGTGAAGTCGTACATATGTCTATCATACCTCCCAAGTGTCCCTGATTTGGAGGCACTGTCCCGCATTGGAGTCCATGTCCCCCTGTCCCGCGTTGTTCTCATTTGTCCCTCTTTGAGGTGTAACATGCAGATCTGCAGCAATAAATGATTCATTTCCCTATTCAAAGTGTTTCTATTGTTGTAACTGTTACAATGTATCTCCTATCCATCCCTCAATGAGGGGGCGTGGCTTCATCTATCCGTTAATGAGGGGCCGTGGCTTCATCCATCCCTCAATGAGAGAGCGTGGCTTCATCCATCCCTCAATGAGGGGGCGTGGCTTCATCCATCCCTCAATGAGGGGGTGTGGCTTCATCTATCCCTTAATGAGGGGGCGGGTGTTGCTTCATCCATGGCGCAGCAATAAATGATTCACTTCCCTATTCAAAGTGTTTCTATTGTTGTAACAGTTACAATGTATCTCCTGTCCATCCCTCACTGAGTGGGCGTGGCTTCATCCATCCCTCGATGAGGGGGCATGGCTTCATCCATCCCTCACTGAGCGGGCGTGGCTTCATCCATCCCTCAATGAGGGGGCTTGGCTTCATCCATCCCTCAATGAGGGGTGTGGCTCCAGCCATCCCTCAATGAGAGGGCGTGGCTTCATTTACATATTATCCCTCTTTGAGGTGTAACATGCAGATCTGCAGCAATAAATGATTCATTTGCCTATTCAAAGTTTCTATTGTTGTAACTGTTACAATGTATCTCCCTATCCAGTAATCAATGAGGGGGTGTGGCTTCATCCATCCCTCAATGAGGGACGTGGCTTAATTAAAAAAATGACCCTCTTCCCCACTTTGAAAGGTTGGGAGTTATGGTCTATGTGGCCCATGGGATAAAGTGAGTGGCCCTATCTAAAGTGGGCCTCCGCAAGCCGTTCATTGCCGTTTGGCCGGCTGAGGTCCCGGTTTCTGATCTGCATCTTCAGACTTGCTTTCCACAGGTATTGCTGGAGTTAAGGTGATTGGCTGACTCTGGCTTCCTGTCCTGATTGGCCGATGGCCACATAAAACCAGTCCTCTCCCAGCATGCATTGCCCGTTATAGCTTTTTGCTGGATGTTATTGTACCACTGTTACCTGGATTCTGATTACCTGTTGCCGACCTTTGCTTTTTCTGACCCTCCTCTGATCGCTGCCTGGACTGACCCCGGCCTGACCTCGAGCTTGTCTACCCATATGTACCGTGAACTCTGTCAACACAGCTTAACCCCTTGCATGCTGATACCCTCATGCCGGTATCGCCTGGTGACATGCTGATACCCTCATGCCGGTATCGTCTGGTGACATGCTGATACCCTCATGCCGGTATCGTCTGGTGACATGCTGATACTCTCATGCCGGTATCGTCTGGTGACATGCTGATACTCTCATGCCGGTATCGTATGCTGATACCCTCATGCCGGTATTGTCTGGTGACATGCTGATACCCTCATGCCGGTATCGTCTGGTGACATGCTGATACCCTCATGCCGGTATCGTCTGGTGACATGCTGATACCCTCATGCCGGTATCGTCTGGTGACATGCTGATACCCTCATGCCGGTATCGTCTGGTGACATGCTGATACCCTCATGCCGGTATCGTCTGGTGACATGCTGATACCCTCATGCCGGTATCGCCTGGTGACATGCTGATACCCTCATGCCGGTATCGTCTGGTGACATGCTGATACCCTCATGCCGGTATCGTCTGGTGACATGCTGATACCCTCATGCCGGTATCGTCTGGTGACATGCTGATACCCTCATGCCGGTATTGTCTGGTGACATGCTGATACCCTCATGCCGGTATTGTCTGGTGACATGCTGATACCCTCATGCCGGTATCGTCTGGTGACATGCTGATACCCTCATGCCGGTATCGTCTGGTGACATGCTGATACCCTCATGCCGGTATCGTCTGGTGACATGCTGATACCCTCATGCCGGTATTGTCTGGTGACATGCTGATACCCTCATGCCGGTATTGTCTGGTGACATGCTGATACCCTCATGCCGGTATCGTCTGGTGACATGCTGATACCCTCATGCCGGTATCGTCTGGTGACATGCTGATACTCTCATGCCGGTATCGTCTGGTGACATGCTGATACTCTCATGCCGGTATCGTATGCTGATACCCTCATGCCGGTATTGTCTGGTGACATGCTGATACCCTCCTGCCGGTATCGTCTGGTGACATGCTGATACCCTCATGCCGGTATCGTCTGGTGACATGCTGATACCCTCATGCCGGTATCGTCTGGTGACATGCTGATACCCTCATGCCGGTATCGTCTGGTGACATGCTGATACCCTCATGCCGGTATCGTCTGGTGGCATGCTGATACCCTCATGCCGGTATCGTCTGGTGACATGCTGATACTCTCATGCCGGTATCGTCTGGTGACATGCTGATACCCTCATGCCGGTATCGTCTGGTGACATGCTGATACCCTCATGCCGGTATCGTCTGGTGACATGCTGATACCCTCATGCCGGTATCGTCTGGTGACATGCTGATACCCTCATGCCGGTATCGTCTGGTGACATGCTGATACTCTCATGCCGGTATCGTCTGGTGACTTGCTGATACCCTCATGCCGGTATTGTCTGGTGACTTGCTGATATCCTCATGCCGGTATCGTCTGGTGACATGTTGATACCCTCATGCCGGTATCGTCTGGTGACATGCTGATACCCTCAGTGACATGCTGATACCCTCATGCCGGTATTGTCTGGTGACATTCTGATACCCTCATGCCGGTATCGTCTGGTGACATGCTGATACTCTCATGCCGGTATCGTCTGGTGACTTGCTGATACCCTCATGCCGGTATTGTCTGGTGACTTGCTGATATCCTCATGCCGGTATCGTCTGGTGACATGTTGATACCCTCATGCCGGTATCGTCTGGTGACATGCTGATACCCTCAGTGACATGCTGATACCCTCATGCCGGTATCGTCTGGTGACATGCTGATACCCTCATGCCGGTATCGTCTGGTGACATGTTGATACTCTCATGCCGGTATCGTCTGGTGACATGCTGATACCCTCATGCCGGTATCGTCTGGTGACATGCTGATACCCTCATGCCGGTATCGTCTGGTGACATGCTGATACCCTCATGCCGGTATCGTCTGGTGACATGCTGATACCCTCATGCCGGTATCGTCTGGTGACATGCTGATACTCTCATGCCGGTATCGTCTGGTGACATGCTGATACCCTCATGCCGGTATCGTCTGGTGACATGCTGATACCCTCATGCCGGTATCGTCTGGTGACATGCTGATACCCTCATGCCGGTATCGTCTGGTGACATGCTGATACTCTCATGCCGGTATCGTCTGGTGACATGCTGATACCCTCATGCCGGTATCGTCTGGTGACATGCTGATACCCTCATGCCGGTATCGTCTGGTGACATGCTGATACCCTCATGCCGGTATCGTCTGGTGACATGCTGATACCCTCATGCCGGTATCGTCTGGTGACATGCTGATACCCTCATGCCGGTATTGTCTGGTGACATGCTGATACCCTCATGCTGATATCGTCTGGTGACATGCTGATACCCTCATGCCGGTATCGTCTGGTGACATGCTGATACCCTCATGCCGGTATCGTCTGGTGACATGCTGATACCCTCATGCCGGTATCGTATGCTGATACCCTCATGCCGGTATCGTCTGGTGACATGCTGATACCCTCATGCCGGTATCGTCTGGTGACATGCTGATACCCTCATGCCGGTATCGTCTGGTGACATGCTGATACTCTCATGCCGGTATCGTCTGGTGACATGCTGATACCCTCATGCCGGTATCGTCTGGTGACATGCTGATACCCTCATGCCGGTATCGTCTGGTGACATGCTGATACCCTCATGCTGGTATCGTCTGGTGACATGCTGATACCCTCATGCCGGTATCGTCTGGTGACATGCTGATACCCTCATGCCGGTATCGTCTGGTGACATGCTGATACCCTCATGCCGGTATCGTCTGGTGACATGCTGATACTCTCATGCCGGTATCGTCTGGTGACATGCTGATACCCTCATGCCGGTATCGTCTGGTGACATGCTGATACCCTCATGCCGGTATCGTCTGGTGACATGCTGATACCCTCATGCCGGTATCGTCTGGTGACATGCTGATACTCTCATGCCGGTATCGTCTGGTGACATGCTGATACTCTCATGCCGGTATCGTATGCTGATACCCTCATGCCGGTATTGTCTGGTGACATGCTGATACCCTCATGCCGGTATCGTCTGGTGACATGCTGATACCCTCATGCCGGTATCGTCTGGTGACATGCTGATACCCTCATGCCGGTATCGTCTGGTGACATGCTGATACCCTCATGCCGGTATCGTCTGGTGACATGCTGATACCCTCATGCCGGTATCGTCTGGTGGCATGCTGATACCCTCATGCCGGTATCGTCTGGTGACATGCTGATACTCTCATGCCGGTATCGTCTGGTGACATGCTGATACCCTCATGCCGGTATCGTCTGGTGACATGCTGATACCCTCATGCCGGTATCGTCTGGTGACATGCTGATACCCTCATGCCGGTATCGTCTGGTGACATGCTGATACCCTCATGCCGGTATCGTCTGGTGACATGCTGATACTCTCATGCCGGTATCGTCTGGTGACTTGCTGATACCCTCATGCCGGTATTGTCTGGTGACTTGCTGATATCCTCATGCCGGTATCGTCTGGTGACATGTTGATACCCTCATGCCGGTATCGTCTGGTGACATGCTGATACCCTCAGTGACATGCTGATACCCTCATGCCGGTATTGTCTGGTGACATTCTGATACCCTCATGCCGGTATCGTCTGGTGACATGCTGATACCCTCATGCCGGTATCGTCTGGTGACATGCTGATACCCTCATGCCGGTATCGTCTGGTGACATGCTGATACCCTCATGCCGGTATCGTCTGGTGACATGCTGATACCCTCATGCCGGTATCGTCTGGTGACATGCTGATACTCTCATGCCGGTATCGTCTGGTGACATGCTGATACCCTCATGCCGGTATCGTCTGGTGACATGCTGATACCCTCATGCCGGTATCGTCTGGTGACATGCTGATACCCTCATGCCGGTATCGTCTGGTGACATGCTGATACTCTCATGCCGGTATCGTCTGGTGACATGCTGATACCCTCATGCCGGTATCGTCTGGTGACATGCTGATACCCTCATGCCGGTATCGTCTGGTGACATGCTGATACCCTCATGCCGGTATCGTCTGGTGACATGCTGATACCCTCATGCCGGTATCGTCTGGTGACATGCTGATACCCTCATGCCGGTATTGTCTGGTGACATGCTGATACCCTCATGCTGATATCGTCTGGTGACATGCTGATACCCTCATGCCGGTATCGTCTGGTGACATGCTGATACCCTCATGCCGGTATCGTCTGGTGACATGCTGATACCCTCATGCCGGTATCGTATGCTGATACCCTCATGCCGGTATCGTCTGGTGACATGCTGATACCCTCATGCCGGTATCGTCTGGTGACATGCTGATACCCTCATGCCGGTATCGTCTGGTGACATGCTGATACTCTCATGCCGGTATCGTTTGGTGGTATGCTGATACCCTCATGCCGGTATCGTCTGGTGACATGCTGATACCCTCATGCCGGTATCGTCTGGTGACATGCTGACACCCTCATGCCGGTATCGTCTGGTTACATGCTGATACCCTCATGCCGGTATCGTCTGGTGACATGCTGACACCCTCATGCCGGTATCGTCTGGTGACATGCTGACACCCTCATGCCGGTATCGTCTGGTGACATGCTGATACCCTCATGCCGGTATCGTCTGGTGACATGCTGATACTCTCATGCCGGTATCGTCTGGTGACATGCTGATACCCTCATGCCGGTATCGTCTGGTGACATGCTGATACCCTCATGCCGGTATCGTCTGGTGACATGCTGATACCCTCATGCCGGTATCGTCTGGTGACATGCTGATACCCTCATGCCGGTATCGTCTGGTGACATGCTGATACCCTCATGCCGGTATTGTCTGGTGACATGCTGATACCCTCATGCTGATATCGTCTGGTGACATGCTGATACCCTCATGCCGGTATCGTCTGGTGACATGCTGATACCCTCATGCCGGTATCGTCTGGTGACATGCTGATACCCTCATGCCGGTATCGTATGCTGATACCCTCATGCCGGTATCGTCTGGTGACATGCTGATACCCTCATGCCGGTATCGTCTGGTGACATGCTGATACCCTCATGCCGGTATCGTCTGGTGACATGCTGATACTCTCATGCCGGTATCGTTTGGTGGTATGCTGATACCCTCATGCCGGTATCGTCTGGTGACATGCTGATACCCTCATGCCGGTATCGTCTGGTGACATGCTGACACCCTCATGCCGGTATCGTCTGGTTACATGCTGATACCCTCATGCCGGTATCGTCTGGTGACATGCTGACACCCTCATGCCGGTATCGTCTGGTGACATGCTGACACCCTCATGCCGGTATCGTCTGGTGACATGCTGATACCCTCATGCCGGTATCGTCTGGTGACATGCTGATACCCTCATGCCGGTATCGTCTGGTGACATGCTGATACCCTCATGCTGGTATCGTCTGGTGACATGCTGATACCCTCATGCCGGTATCGTCTGGTGACATGCTGATACCCTCATGCCGGTATCGTCTGGTGACATGCTGATACTCTCATGCCGGTATCGTCTGGTGACATGCTGATACCCTCATGCCGGTATCGTCTGGTGACATGCTGATACTCTCATGCCGGTATCGTCTGGTGACATGCTGATACTCTCATGCTGGTATCGTCTGGTGACATGCTGATACCCTCATGCCGGTATCGTCTGGTGACATGCTGATACCCTCATGCCGGTATCGTCTGGTGACATGCTGATACTCTCATGCCGGTATCGTCTGGTGACATGCTGACACCCTCATGCCGGTATCGTCTGGTGACATGCTGATACCCTCATGCCGGTATCGTCTGGTGACATGCTGACACCCTCATGCCGGTATCGTCTGGTGACATGCTGACACCCTCATGCCGGTATCGTCTGGTGACATGCTGATACCCTCATGCCGGTATCGTCTGGTGACATGCTGATACTCTCATGCCGGTATCGTCTGGTGACATGCTGATACCCTCATGCCGGTATCGTCTGGTGACATGCTGATACCCTCATGCTGGTATCGTCTGGTGACATGCTGATACCCTCATGCCGGTATCGTCTGGTGACATGCTGATACCCTCATGCCGGTATCGTCTGGTGACATGCTGATACTCTCATGCCGGTATCGTATGCTGATACCCTCATGCTGGTATTGTCTGGTGACATGCTGATACCCTCATGCCGGTATCGTCTGGTGACATGCTGATACTCTCATGCCGGTATCGTATGCTGATACCCTCATGCTGGTATTGTCTGGTGACATGCTGATACCCTCATGCCGGTATTGTCTGGTGACATGCTGATACTCTCATGCCGGTATCGTATGCTGATACCCTCATGCCGGTATTGTCTGGTGACATGCTGACACCCTCATGCCGGTATCGTCTGGTGACATGCTGATACCCTCATGCCGGTATTGTCTGGTGACATGCTGATACCCTCATGCCGGTATCGTCTGGTGACATGCTGATACTTTCATGCCGGTATCGTCTGGTGACATGCTGATACCCTCATGCCGGTATCGTCTGGTGACATGCTGATACCCTCATGCCGGTATCGTCTGGTGACATGCTGATACCCTCATGCCGGTATCGTCTGGTGACATGCTGATACTCTCATGCCGGTATCGTCTGGTGACATGCTGATACCCTCATGCCGGTATCGTCTGGTGACATGCTGATACCCTCATGCCGGTATCGTCTGGTGACATGCTGATACCCTCATGCCGGTATCGTCTGGTGACATGCTGATACCCTCATGCCGGTATCGTCTGGTGACATGCTGATACCCTCATGCCGGTATCGTCTGGTGACATGCTGATACCCTCATGCCGGTTTCGTCTGGTGGCATGCTGATACCCTCATGCCGGTATCGTCTGGTGACATGCTGATACCCTCATGCCGGTATCGTCTGGTGGTATGCTGATACCCTCATGCCGGTATCGTCTGGTGACATGCTGATACCCTCATGCAGGTATCGTCTGGTGACATGCTGATACCCTCATGCCGGTATCGTCTGGTGACATGCTGATACCCTCATGCCGGTATCGTATGCTGATACCCTCATGCCGGTATCGTCTGGTGACATGCTGATACCCTCATGCCGGTATCGTCTGGTGACATGCTGATACCCTCATGCCGGTATTGTCTGGTGACATGCTGATACCCTCATGCCGGTATCGTCTGGTGACATGCTGATACCCTCATGCCGGTATCGTCTGGTGACATGCTGATACCCTCATGCCGGTATCGTCTGGTGACATGCTGATACCCTCATGCCGGTATCGTCTGGTGACATGCTGATACCCTCATGCCGGTATCGTCTGGTGACATGCTGATACCCTCATGCCGGTATTGTCTGGTGACATGCTGATACCCTCATGCCGGTATCGTCTGGTGACATGCTGATACCCTCATGCCGGTATCGTCTGGTGACATGCTGATACTCTCATGCCGGTATCGTCTGGTGACATGCTGATACTCTCATGCCGGTATCGTCTGGTGACATGCTGATACTCTCATGCCGGTATCGTCTGGTGACATGCTGATACCCTCATGCCGGTATTGT
This sequence comes from Gastrophryne carolinensis, assembly GCA_027917425.1. NCBI lineage: Eukaryota > Metazoa > Chordata > Amphibia > Anura > Microhylidae > Gastrophryne > Gastrophryne carolinensis. The sequence goes on from CM051243.1 coordinate 4,441,199, forward strand.
CTGGTGACATGCTGATACCCTCATGCCGGTATCGTCTGGTGACATGCTGATACTCTCATGCCGGTATCGTCTGGTGACATGCTGATACTCTCATGCCGGTATCGTCTGGTGACATGCTGATACTCTCATGCCGGTATCGTCTGGTGACATGCTGATACTCTCATGCCGGTATCGTCTGGTGACATGCTGATACCCTCATGCCGGTATCGTCTGGTGACATGCTGATACCCTCATGCCGGTATCGTCTGGTGACATGCTGATACCCTCATGCCTGTATCGTCTGGTGACATGCTGATACCCTCATGCCGGTATCGTCTGGTGACATGCTGATACCCTCATGCCGGTATCGTCTGGTGACATGCTGATACCCTCATGCCGGTATCGTCTGGTGACATGCTGATACTCTCATGCCGGTATCGTCTGGTGACATGCTGATACCCTCATGCCGGTATCGTCTGGTGACATGCTGATACCCTCATGCCGGTATCGTCTGGTGACATGCTGATACCCTCATGCCGGTATCGTCTGGTGACATGCTGATACCCTCATGCCGGTATCGTCTGGTGACATGCTGATACCCTCATGCCGGTTTCGTCTGGTGGCATGCTGATACCCTCATGCCGGTATCGTCTGGTGACATGCTGATACCCTCATGCCGGTATCGTCTGGTGGTATGCTGATACCCTCATGCCGGTATCGTCTGGTGACATGCTGATACCCTCATGCAGGTATCGTCTGGTGACATGCTGATACCCTCATGCCGGTATCGTCTGGTGACATGCTGATACCCTCATGCCGGTATCGTATGCTGATACCCTCATGCCGGTATCGTCTGGTGACATGCTGATACCCTCATGCCGGTTTCGTCTGGTGGCATGCTGATACCCTCATGCCGGTATCGTCTGGTGACATGCTGATACCCTCATGCCGGTATCGTCTGGTGGTATGCTGATACCCTCATGCCGGTATCGTCTGGTGACATGCTGATACCCTCATGCCGGTATCGTCTGGTGACATGCTGATACCCTCATGCCGGTATCGTCTGGTGACATGCTGATACTCTCATGCCGGTATCGTCTGGTGACATGCTGATACCCTCATGCCGGTATCGTCTGGTGACATGCTGATACCCTCATGCCGGTATCGTCTGGTGACATGCTGATACCCTCATGCCGGTATCGTCTGGTGACATGCTGATACCCTCATGCCGGTATCGTCTGGTGACATGCTGATACCCTCATGCCGGTATCGTCTGGTGACATGCTGATACCCTCATGCCGGTATCGTCTGGTGACATGCTGATACCCTCATGCCGGTATTGTCTGGTGACATGCTGATACCCTCATGCCGGTATCGTCTGGTGACATGCTGATACCCTCATGCCGGTATCGTCTGGTGACATGCTGATACTCTCATGCTGGTATCGTCTGGTGACATGCTGATACTCTCATGCCGGTATCGTCTGGTGACATGCTGATACCCTCATGCCGGTATCGTCTGGTGACATGCTGATACCCTCATGCCGGTATCGTCTGGTGACATGCTGATACCCTCATGCCGGTATCGTCTGGTGACATGCTGATACCCTCATGCCGGTATCGTCTGGTGACATGCTGATACCCTCATGCCGGTATCGTCTGGTGACATGCTGATACCCTCATGCCGGTATCGTCTGGTGACATGCTGATACTCTCATGCCGGTATCGTCTGGTGACATGCTGATACTCTCATGCCGGTATCGTCTGGTGACATGCTGATACTCTCATGCCGGTATCGTCTGGTGACATGCTGATACCCTCATGCCGGTATTGTCTGGTGACATGCTGATACCCTCATGCCGGTATCGTCTGGTGACATGCTGATACTCTCATGCCGGTATCGTCTGGTGACATGCTGATACCCTCATGCCGGTATCGTCTGGTGACATGCTGATACCCTCATGCCGGTATCGTCTGGTGACATGCTGATACCCTCATGCCGGTATCGTCTGGTGACATGCTGATACCCTCATGCCGGTATCGTCTGGTGACATGCTGATACCCTCATGCCGGTATCGTCTGGTGACATGCTGATACCCTCATGCCGGTATTGTCTGGTGACATGCTGATACCCTCATGCCGGTATTGTCTGGTGACATGCTGATACCCTCATGCCGGTATCGTCTGGTGGTATGCTGATACCCTCATGCCGGTATCGTCTGGTGACATGCTGATACTCTCATGCCGGTATCGTCTGGTGACATGCTGATACTCTCATGCCGGTATCGTCTGGTGACATGCTGATACTCTCATGCTGGTATCGTCTGGTGACATGCTGATACCCTCATGCCGGTATCGTCTGGTGACATGCTGATACCCTCATGCCGGTATCGTCTGGTGACATGCTGATACCCTCATGCCGGTATCGTCTGGTGACATGCTGATACTCTCATGCCGGTATCGTCTGGTGACATGCTGATACCCTCATGCCGGTATCGTCTGGTGACATGCTGATACCCTCATGCCGGTTTCGTCTGGTGGCATGCTGATACCCTCATGCCGGTATCGTCTGGTGACATGCTGATACCCTCATGCCGGTATCGTCTGGTGACATGCTGATACTCTCATGCCGGTATCGTCTGGTGACATGCTGATACCCTCATGCCGGTATCGTCTGGTGACATGCTGATACCCTCATGCCGGTTTCGTCTGGTGGCATGCTGATACCCTCATGCCGGTTTCGTCTGGTGGCATGCTGATACCCTCATGCCGGTTTCGTCTGGTGGCATGCTGATACCCTCATGCCGGTTTCGTCTGGTGGCATGCTGATACCCTCATGCCGGTATCGTCTGGTGACATGCTGATACTCTCATGCCGGTATCGTCTGGTGACATGCTGATACCCTCAGTGACATTCTGATACCCTCATGCAGGTATCGTCTGGTGACATGCTGATACCCTCATGCCGGTATCGTCTGGTGACATGCTGATACCCTCATGCCGGTATCGTATGCTGATACCCTCATGCCGGTATCGTCTGGTGACATGCTGATACCCTCAGTGACATGCTGATACCCTCAGTGACATGCTGATACCCTCAGTGACATGCTGATACCGTCCTGCAGGTGGGGGGGGCGATATTTCATATATTTGCCCCGGGTGCTGGAAAGCCTAGCTACACCTATGCCAAGAACATCCAATATAATGATTGAGTCCCTGGAAGCAGCTCCAAGTTCTCAGCCTCACAAGACCCTGTAGAGCAATGCTCTTTTTTTCTGCTTTTTACGTCTTTCTCAGAGAACGTTCCTGTTCTTGTTATGTCAAGTGGCAGAAACCTATTAGCATAAGTGAACAGGTCTCCGGATAGAAGGTAACGCGGCTGGAATGAAAGACGCAATTAATCCAAAATTGCTTCTGCTCCATCCCTGGACGGACAGGGCGGCCATGAAAATGCCGGAACAGAAGGAATATATCAGCCAAACAATCGCTATAAGAAAAGGAAATGCCCTGAATTGCCCAGAGATGGGCTCGGGTCTGAGCTAATGTCTATACATTTCATCCCATCTTATTTCCTATGTTTTGCATCGACATATCTATTTTTACTCTACCTCCCAACTGTGCCTGATGTGGAGGGACTGCCAGGAACACACCGGAATAGAAGGGATATATCAGACAAACAATGGCTTTTATATGATGTTATAAAATTGCCCTAAATTGCCCAGAGATGGGCTCGGGTATGAGCTAATGTCTATACATTTCATCCCATCCTATTTCCTATCTTTTGCAATCGAGATATCTAGCCTTACTGTACCTCCCAATTGTCCCTCTTTTGAGTCCGTCTCTCCCTGTCCCTCGTTGTTCTCATTTGTCCCTCTTTGAGGTGTAACATGCAGATCTGCAGCAATAGATTAATTTGCCTATTCAAAGTGTTTCTATTGTTGGTTACAATGTATCTCCTATCCATCCCTCAATGAGGGGGCATGGCTTCATCCATCCCTCAATGAGGGTGTGTGGCTTCATCCATCCCTCAACGAGGGGGGGTGGCTTCTTCATCCATCCCTCAGTGAGGGGGTGTGGCTTCATCAAAGTGCTTCTATTGTAACTGTTACAATGTATCTCCTATACATCCCTCTATGAGGCCACGTGTCTTCATCCATCCCTCAATGAGGGAGTGTGTCTTCATCCATCCCTCAATGAGGGGGCGTGTCTTCATCCATCCCTCAATGAGGGAGTGTGTCTTCATCCATCCCTCAATGAGGGAGTGTGTCTTCATCCATCCCTCAATGAGGGGGCATGTCTTCATCCATCCCTCAATGAGGGAGTGTGTCTTCATCCATCCCTCAATGAGGGAGTGTGTCTTCATCCATCTCTCAATGAGAGAGCGTGTCTTCATCCATCCCTCAATGAGGGAGTGTGTCTTCATCCATCCCTCAATGAGGGGGCGTATCTTCATCCATCCCTAAATGAGGGGGGCGTGTCTTCATCCATCCCTAAATGAGGGGGGCGTGTCTTCATCCATCCCTCAATGAGGGGGCGTGGCTTCATCTATCCCTCAATGAGGGGCATGGCTTCATCCATCCCTAAATGAGGGGGCGTGTCTTCATCCAACCCTCAATGAGGGGGCGTGGCTTTATCTATCCCTCATGCCTCTCTTTCCCTCCCTGAAAAGTTGGAAGGTAAGCTGGATATAATGAGATGATGGAAAGTGGTCCTTCATTAGTAGGTAGTCCATAATAAAGTCCTTGAGAATACTCGGCATGTCCCGGATCTCTAGTGACAGCATGAACGAGTTAGGACTCCAGGGCTGCCGATAACAATATTAGTTATTAGTGTGTAATTGATCTAACAGGAGCCTAATTTACTAGTTGATTCACTTAGTAACGCGATATATATTCGCCGCGCGGCAGCTCCGGAGGCCTTTGCATTGTCTGAAAACAATAGAAGAGCGTAAAATGGAAACTCCCCCGTCATTTTTCAATCAGGTTGTCCCTTTAAGCGACGGCATTTCTCGTTTGTCCTCTGAAAAGCCACCTCGAGCAGCTCCGCTGGAGATACCGGCGGCTACAAGTACACACCGGTTACCATGGCGCCAGGCAGTAGGTAGTAGTATCACGCTCGGCTCTATTGACTCGCTAAGGTAACGGGCAAAGAAAGGGAAAAGGCGCTTTCCTGGTATAAGAGGAAGATGCTGCTCGGCTAATTAAAATATTATCAGGCAGAGTGACCATTACCGGGGGGGGCGAGAAGAGGCGCAAGGCGGGGAAACGATTCCGGGGCCCCCTTTAAAACGCCGCCTCGGGTCACCGTAAAGAGGTAATTAACGGGCGATTGCTGGAAAGGTCGAGGCTCTGCCTGTTTCAGATATAAAAACTAAAGGTCGACAGTTTTATGAAGGCGGAAGGTTTGAAAGGTGGGACGAGTTTATTTGGGAATTTTAATTATAAAATGTACGTCGTAGGTTATTCTCTTCCTTTTGTCCATTTGTTTCCAACCTTTTGTTCATCAATTACCACTTCCTATTTCTAAATACATCTCATACTAGGGGTTAGGTATTACCAAGCTGTGGAAATGTGGCCATTACAGTGGAGCAAAACCCAGGATTTTGACTATCCTGGGTGTTGGTCCTTTCCCCCAGGGGGAAATGTGCGAGAATAATAATCGTAACAGAAAACGTGTGAGAATAATAAATGCAAAACGTGCGAGAATAATAACTGCAACATGAAAGGTGTGAGAATAATAATTGCAACAAGAAACGTGTGAGAATAATAAATGCAACAGAAAAAATGGGAGAAGAATAATTGCAGCAAGAAACGTGCGAGAATAATATTCGCAACAGAAAATGTGTGAGAATAATCATTGCAACAGAAAACGTGTGAGAATAATAATTGCGACAAGAAACGTGCGAGAATAATATTCGCAACAGAAAATGTGTGAGAATAATAATTGCAACAGAAAACGTGTGAGAATAATAATTGCGACAAGAAACGTGCGAGAATATTACAACAGAAATTGTGCGAGAATAACAATCGCAGCAGACAACAAGTGAGAATAATTGCAACAGAAAATGTGCGAGAATAATAATTGCGACAAGAAACGTGCGAGAATATTAATCATAACAGAAAATATGTGAGAATAATAATTGCAACAGAAAACGTCCCGCTGTGTAAAACCCCCCCGATCGCCCAAACGAACTCACCTATTCCCGGTCCTACAATGCATGCTCAGCCCTCTCATCCAATCAGCTCGCTCGAATCCACTCCAGCAAGCGCGCTGGCGGGCGCATCTCGCGCGTCCCTCTAACAGGGAGCGCACCCGCGCCAGCCATTCACAAGGGCCCAGCACGGCATGCGCACGGCTAGAGGTATAGCGGGGATGCGGATGCGGCCCACGAATGCGCCGTTGGACTGGGATTAGGGTAAGTGTAGCGCGTGACCTGGGGGGTTTCACCCCATTCTGGATGACACGCTGGGTGAGAATGGATCTAAAAGATTCCCGGGCCGATCCAGCTGGGTTTTGGTCCACTTTAAGGTTATTCTCTTTCTTTTGTCCATTTGTTTCGAACCTTTTGTTCATCACTTTCTATTTCTAATGACATCTCATACTAGGGGTTAGGTATTACCAAGCTATGGAAATGTGGCCATTAAAGTGGACCAAAACCCAGGATTTTGACTATCCTGGGTTTCGGTTCCACCCCGATCGGGGATACCCCCGCTGTGTAAAACCCCCCAGATCGCCGAAACCAACTCACCTCTTCCCGGTCCTACAGCGCATGCTCAGCCCTCTCATCCAATCAGCGCGCTCGGATCTGCTCCTGCCCTCTTGGTCTAATAGTTTATCGGGGAGGCCGATTCATTAATAGCGCCAGGTAGCGACAGATGAGCGCCAGTAGCGTGATTTTCACTGCGCCCGCTAGTATTCGCTGTGCTTGGCCGTTGTTTGCTTGTTGACAGCGACTCAGTCGGTGTGCGGTAATGTTGAATACGGGGTTAGGAGTCGCTGTTTCACAGGTTCCGCGCTGTATGGGAGCGCCTGACAGCGAATGGCCAGAGCAAACGGCTCCCAGCATATTCATTAACAAATCACGCTCCAAAAATTCTTGCGCTGTGAAAAGCTTGTTTAAACCCCAGAGCGCTGGCGGCGATGTGTTAAAAGTAGTTTTTTAACCCCCAAACAACCATATTTTTTTATTATAAAATTAAACAAGTATTTCTAAACATTGTGTAATATGAATACATTAATATCAGACCTGTAATATCAATTCTGCACAAATTATTATTTTTTTTTTTTTTACCTTAAAAAAAATATCTAACATTGCCGAAGTGGTCACAGAATTTTTGACATTTAAAAAAATACAAAAAAACATTCATATCAATGAATTATGAATATTTAAAGATTGCTCCATTGAAATGCATTGGAGAGCGCCAGGTAGCGAGAGGTCATACCTGGCGCTGTGATGGGATTAGCAGCGGCGCTGTTCGTTGCAGTCCGCTACATGATGAATCCCGCGCTAGCTGACGCTCTCGCCGGCGCTAGCCTCATTTAGCGTGATAAATGCGTGATTGTGTCCGCCGCCTGGCGTTCTGGAGTCGGCAGCCGCCGATAGCTGGCGCTACCTGGCGCTAGTGAGACACTACCTGGCGCTATCGCTTGATGAATAAGGGCCTAAGTCAGGTTGGGGTTGGACCGGGAAAGAGGGTGAGTTTTCGGGTAACCTGAGGGGTTTCACACAGCGGGGCATCCCGATTATGGAGATGGGGGGTGAGACCTGTACAGGGGCAGTGTAGAGAATGGGGGGATTGGACCTGTGGAGGGGCTGCAAGGGGGGCTGGGACCTATGGAGGATGACCAGGGAGCATGGGGGGGGGGGGGGCAGTGTAGTGAATAGGGGGGTTGGACCTGTGGAGGGGCAGCATGAGGGGCTGGGACCTATGAAGGTGCAGTGTGGGGCAAGGTGGAGACATGGGGGGATGGGCTCATAGAGGGGCAGTAAGGGACACAAATGGAGATTGGATCCCCCATCTAGATTGAGACTGGAGACTCAGGGGCAGCATGGGGGCACCTCCTTTGTGGAGGCACGGAGCAGTTCAGAAGCCATCAGGGGTCGTCATCTTGTTGCTGTTGCCCCGTCCGCCTTCTCCAGCTTCCAGGATGGAACTGGCCCCTTAACACGCGTTGAGCAATCAAATCACGAGTTTGCGTGACTTGTAGACGCCAACTGCTCAATATGCCCCTCACGCCTGCCCCCTCTCCTGACCCCCTGACTACCTTTTGTGAGAAGCGGCCAACCGCAGAGAGGTTTTCTTGCACTTAAACCACGCCCCAGCCGCACACCCCCAGCCGCACACCCCCAGCCGCACACCCCCAGCCGCACACCCCCAGCCGCACACCCCAGCCGCACACCCCCAGCCGCACACCCCCAGCCGCACACCCCCAGCCGCACACCCCCAGCCGCACACCCCCAGCCGCACACCCCAGCCGCACACCCCCAGCCGCACACCCCCAGCCGCACACCCCCAGCCGCACACCCCCAGCCGCACACCCCCAGCCGCACACCCCCAGCCGTACCCTAAAGGAAATCACCACCTAAGAATTTAATAATAATACAGGCAAGCCCTCTGTACACACATTACAGCCAGGGGCTGCAGTGAGAGAGGCATCCCTCCAATACAGCCAGTGAGGGGCATCCCTCCAATACAACCAGGGAGGAGCATCCCTCATTGCATACAGTGAGGGGCATGGATTATTACAGTCAGTGAGGGGTATCCCTCATTACAGTCAATGAGAGGGGCATCCCTCATTACAACCAGTGAGGGGCATCCCTCCAGTACAACCAGTTAGGGGTATCCCTCATTACAACCAGCGAGGGGAATCCCTTATTACAGCCAGAGAGGGGCATCTTTGCATTACAACCATTGAGGGATATCCCTCACTACAGCCAGTGAAGGACATCCCTCCATTCCAGCCAGTGAGGGGCATACCTTCATTCCAGCTAGTGAGGGGCATCCCTCATTACAGACAGTGAGGGTCATCCCACATTACAACCAGTGAGGGACATCCCTCTATTACAGTGGGCGGCATCCCTCATTACAGCCAGCAAGGCCCATCCCTCATTACAGTCAGTAAGGCACACCCCTTATTACAGCTAATGAGGGGTATCCCTCATTACAACCAGCGAGGGGAATCCCTTATTACAGCCAGTGAGGGGCATACCTCATTACAGTCAGTGAGGGACATCTTTGCATTACAACCAGCGAAGGGGTATCCCGCATTACAACCATTGAGGGATATCCCTCACTACAGCCAGTGAAGGACATCCCTCCATTCCAGCCAGTGAGGGGCATCCCTCCAATACAGCCAGTGAGGAGCATTCCTCATTGCATACAGTGAGGGGCATGGCTTATTACAGTCAGTGAGGGGTATCCCTCATTACAGTCAATGAGAGGGGCATCCCTCATTACAACCAGTGAGGGGCATCCCTCCAGTACAACCAGTTAGGGGTATCCCTCATTACAACCAGCGAGGGGAATCCCTTATTACAGCCAGAGAGGGGCATCTTTGCATTACAACCAGCGAGGGGTATCCCGCATTACAACCATTGAGGGATATCCCTCACTACAGCCAGTGAAGGACATCCCTCCATTCCAGCCAGTGAGGGGCATACCTTCATTCCAGCTAGTGAGGGGCATCCCTCATTACAGACAGTGAGGGTCATCCCACATTACAACCAGTGAGGGACATCCCTCTTTTACAGTGGGCGGCATCCCTCATTACAGCCAGCAAGGCCCATCCCTCATTACAGTCAGTAAGGCACACCCCTTATTACAGCTAATGAGGGGTATCCCTCATTACAATCAGCGAGGGGAATCCCTCATTACAGTCAGTGAGGGACATCTTTGCATTACAACCAGCGAAGAGGTATCCCGCATTACAACCATTGAGGGATATCCCTCACTACAGCCAGTGAAGGACATCCCTCCATTCCAGCCAGTGAGGGGCATACCTTCATTCCAGCCAGTGAGGGGCATCCCTCATTACAGACAGTGAGGGTCATCCCTATATTTCAGTGGGCAGCATCCCTCATTACAGCCAGCAAGGCCCATCCCTCATTACAGTCAGTAAGGCACACCCCTTATTACAGCTAATGAGGGGCATCCCTCATTACAGCCAGTGAAGGGCATTCCTCATTACACTTGGGAGGTACACCCAAAGTTGCTTTATTGATGGGATCAGGCTATTGTAGCTGCTGTTTCCTAACCATTGGGGTAATAAATAAAGAGGAGACATATTTAGGCTGAGCATAAGGAACACCCAGTGGCGGACTGGAGCCAAAAATCATCCCTGGATTTTACCAGTCCCTGGCCGGCCCGAGACATACTTTCTGAGGCCCCCAACCATGATGCCGGGGCTATAGCATTGGGGGCTGGGGTTCCTTGCCTTGTGGGTACAGTGGGGCTGAGAGGGAGACTAAGGGGACAGGGATTGAATGTGTGTGTTAAATGCATAACAACCCCTATGAGGGGCGGAAAGGAGGTAAGTGGGGGAAGTAAAGGAAGGGGTCGAGGAAGGATCAGATAGTCCCATTGTGAATGGCCGACAATTTTTACTTGGCCATAATGCAGTTAACCTTGTTTTTAAAGGCGTTGAACTCAAGGTGGAGGACCTCCAAGCCCCAGCTATCACCAGCTTTGCCCCTGATAGGATATAATACAAGGTGGGGGACCTCCAAGCCCCAGCTATCACCAGCTTTGCCCCTGATAGGATATAGTACAAGGTGAGGGACCTCTAAGCCCCAGCTATCACCAGCTTTGCCCCTGAGAGGATATAATACAAGGTGGGGGACCTCCAAGCCCCAGCTATCACCAGCTTTGCCCCTGATAGGATATAATACAAGGTGGGGGACCTCCAAGCCCCAGCTATCACCAGCTTTGCCCCTGATAGGATATAGTACAAGGTGAGGGACCTCTAAGCCCCAGCTATCACCAGCTTTGCTCCTGATAGGATATAATACAAGGTGGGGGACCTCCAAGCTCCGGCTATCACCAGCTTTGCCCCTGATAGGATATAATACAAGGTGGGAGACCTCCAAGCCCCAGCTATCACCAGTTTTGCCCCTGATAGGATATAATACAAGGTGGGGGACCTCCAAGCCCCAGCTATCACCAGCTTTGCCCCTGATAGGATATAATACAAGGTGGGGGACCTCCAAGCTCCAGCTATCACCAGCTTTGCCCCTGATAGAATATAGTACAAGGTGGGGGACCTCCAAGCCCCAGCTATCACCAGCTTTGCCCCTGATAGGATATAATACAAAGTGGGGGACCTCCAAGCTCCAGCTATCACCAGCTTTGCCCCTGATAGAATATAGTACAAGGTGGGGGACCTCCAAGCCCCAGCTATCACCAGCTTTGCCCCTGATAGGATATAATACAAGGTGGGGGACCTCCAAGCCCCAGCTATCACCAGCTTTGCCCCTGATAGGATATAATACAAGGTGGGGGACCTCCAAGCCCCAGCTATCACCAGCTTTGCCCCTGATAGGATATAATACAAGGTGGGAGACCTCCAAGCCCCAGCTATCACCAGCTTTGCCCCTGATAGGATATAATACAAGGTGGGGGACCTCCAAGCCCCAGCTATCACCAGCTTTGCCCCTGATAGGATATAATACAAGGTGGGGGACCTCCAAGCCCCAGCTATCACCAGCTTTGCCCCTAATAGGATATAATACAAGGTGGGAGAACTCCAAGCCCCAGCTATCACCAGCTTTGCCCCTGATAGGATATAATACAAGGTGGGTGACCTCCAAGCCCCAGCTATCACCAGCTTTGCCCCTGATAGGATATAATACACTACCTAGTGAGACACTACCTGGCGCTATCGCTTGATGAATAAGGGCCTAAGTCAGGTTGGGGTTGGACCGGGAAAGAGGGTGAATTTTCAGGTGACCTGAGGGGTTTCACACAGCAGGGCATCCCGATTATGGAGATGGGGGGTGAGACCTGTACAGGGGCAGTGTAGAGAATGGGGGGATCGGACCTGTGGAGGGGCAGCAAGGGGGGCTGGGACCTATGGAGGATGACCAGGGAGCATGGGGGGCAGTGTAGTGAATAGGGGGGTTGGACCTGTGGAGGGGCTGGGACCTATGAAGGTGCAGTGTGGGGCAAGGTGGAGACATGGGGGGATGGGTTCATAGAGGGGCAGTAAGGGACACAAATGGAGATTGGATCCCCCATCTAGATTGAGACTGGAGACTCAGGGGCAGCATGGGGGCACCTCCTTTGTGGAGGCACGGAGCAGTTCAGAAGCCATCAGGGGTCGTCATCTTGTTGCTGTTGACCCGTCCGCCTTCTCCAGCTTCCAGGATGGAACTGGCCCCTTAACACGCGTTGAGCAATCAAATCACGAGTTTGCGTGACTTGTAGACGCCAACTGCTCAATATGCCCCTCACGCCTGCCCCCTCTCCTGACCCCCTGACTACCTTTTGTGAGAAGCGGCCAGCCGCAGAGAGGTTTTCTTGCACTTAAACCACGCCCCAGCCGCACACCCCCAGCCGCACACCCCCAGCCGCACACCCCCAGCCGCACACCCCCAGCCGCACACCCCCAGCCGCACACCCCCAGCCGTACCCTTAAAGGAAATCACCACCTAAGAATTTAATAATAATACAGGCAAGCCCTCTGTACACACATTACAGCCAGGGGCTGTAGTGAGAGAGGCATTCCTCCAATACAGCCAGTGAGGAGCATCCCTCCAATACAGCCAGTGAGGAGCATCCCTCATTGCATACAGTGAGGGGCATACCTCATTACAGTCAGTGAGGGACATCTTTGCATTACAACCAGCGAGGGGTATCCCGCATTACAACCATTGAGGGATATCCCTCACTACAGCCAGTGAAGGACATCCCTCCATTCCAGCCAGTGAGGGGCATACCTTCATTCCAGCTAGTGAGGGGCATCCCTCATTACAGACAGTGAGGGTCATCCCACATTACAACCAGTGAGGGACATCCCTCTATTACAGTGGGCGGCATCCCTCATTACAGCCAGCAAGGCCCATCCCTCATTACAGTCAGTAAGGCACACCCCTTATTACAGCTAATGAGGGGTATCCCTCATTACAACCAGCGAGGGGAATCCCTTATTACAGCCAGTGAGGGGCATACCTCATTACAGTCAGTGAGGGACATCTTTGCATTACAACCAGCGAAGGGGTATCCCGCATTACAACCATTGAGGGATATCCCTCACTACAGCCAGTGAAGGACATCCCTCCATTCCAGCCAGTGAGGGGCATCCCTCCAATACAGCCAGTGAGGAGCATCCCTCATTGCATACAGTGAGGGGCATGGATTATTACAGTCAGTGAGGGGTATCCCTCATTACAGTCAATGAGAGGGGCATCCCTCATTACAACCAGTGAGGGGCATCCCTCCAGTACAACCAGTTAGGGGTATCCCTCATTACAACCAGCGAGGGGAATCCCTTATTACAGCCAGAGAGGGGCATCTTTGCATTACAACCAGCGAGAGGTATCCCGCATTACAACCATTGAGGGATATCCCTCATTACAGCCAGTGAAGGGCATTCCTCATTACACTTGGGAGGTACACCCAAAGTTGCTTTATTGATGGGATCAGGCTATTGTAGCTGCTGTTTCCTAACCATTGGGGTAATAAATAAAGAGGAGACATATTTAGGCTGAGCATAAGGAACACCCAGTGGCGGACTGGAGCCAAAAATCATCCCTGGATTTTACCAGTCCCTGGCCGGTCCGAGACATACTTTCTGAGGCCCCCAACCATGATGCCGGGGCTATAGCATTGGGGGCTGGGGTTCCTTGCCTTGTGGGTACAGTGGGGCTGAGAGGGAGACTAAGGGGACAGGGATTGAATGTGGGTGTTAAATGCATAACAACCCCTATGAGGGGCGGAAAGGAGGTAAGTGGGGGAAGTAAAGGAAGGGGTCGAGGAAGGATCAGATAGTCCCATTGTGAATGGCCGACAATTTTTACTTGGCCATAATGCAGTTAACCTTGTTTTTAAAGGCTTTGAACTCAAGGTGGAGGACCTCCAAGCCCCAGCTATCACCAGCTTTGCCCCTGATAGGATATAATACAAGGTGGGGGACCTCCAAGCCCCAGCTATCACCAGCTTTGCCCCTGATAGGATATAATACAAGGTGGGGGACCTCCAAGCCCCAGCTATCACCAGCTTTGCCCCTGATAGGATATAATACAAGGTGGGGGACCTCCAAGCCCCAGCTATCACCAGCTTTGCCCCTGATAGGATATAATACAAGGTGGGGGACCTCCAAGCCCCAGCTATCACCAGCTTTGCCCCTGATAGGATATAATACAAGGTGGGGGACCTCCAAGCCCCAGCTATCACCAGCTTTGCCCCTGATAGGATATAATACAAGGTGGGAGACCTCCAAGCCCCAGCTATCACCAGCTTTGCCCCTGATAGGATATAATACAAGGTGGGGGACCTCCAAGCGCCAGCTATCACCAGCTTTGCCCCTGATAGGATATAATACAAGGTGGGGGACCTCCAAGCCCCAGCTATCACCAGCTTTGCCCCTGATAGGATATAATACAAGGTGGGGGACCTCCAAGCCCCAGCTATCACCAGCTTTGCCCCTGATAGGATATAATACAAGGTGGGGGACCTCCAAGCCCCAGCTATCACCAGCATTGCCCCTGATAGAATATAGTACAACGTGGGGGACCTCCAAGCCCCAGCTATCACCAGCTTTGCCCCTGAGAGGATATAATACAAGGTGCGGGACCTCCAAGCCCCAGCTATCACCAGCTTTGCCCCTGATAGGATATAATACAAGGTGGGTGACCTCCAAGCCCCAGCTATCACCAGCTTTGCCCCTGATAGGATATAATACAAGGTGGGGAACCTCCAAGCCCCAGCTATCACCAGCTTTGCCCCTGATTGGATATAATACAAGGTGGGTGACCTCCAAGCCCCAGCTATCACCAGCTTTGCCCCTGATAGGATATAATACAAGGTGGGGGACCTCCAAGCTCCAGCTATCACCAGCTTTGCCCCTGATAGAATATAGTACAAGGTGGGGGACCTTCAAGCCCCAGCTATCACCAGCTTTGCCCCTGATAGGATATAATACAAGGTGGGGGACCTCCAAGCTCCAGCTATAACCAGCTTTGCCCCTGATAGAATATAGTACAAGGTGGGGGACCTCCAAGCCCCAGCTATCACCAGCTTTGCCCCTGATAGGATATAATACAAGGTGGGGGACCTCCAAGCCCCAGCTATCATTAGCTTTGCCCCTGATAGGATATAATACAATGTGGGGGACCTCCAAGCCCCCGCTATTACCAGCTTCGCCCCTGATAGAAAATAGTACAAGGTGGGTGACCTCCAAGCCCCAGCTATTACCAGCTTCGCCCCTGATAGGATATAATACAAGGTGGGGGACCTCCAAGCCCCAGCTATCACCAGCTTTGCCCCTGATAGAATATAGTACAAGGTGAGGGACCTCCAAGCCCCGGCTATCACCAGCTTTGCCCCTGATAGAATATAGTACAAGGTGGGTGACCTCCAATCCCCAGCTATCACCAGCTTTGCCCCTGATAGAATATAGTACAAGGTGGGTGACCTCCAATCCCCAGCTATCAGCAGCTTTGCCCCTGATAGGATATAATACAAGGTGGGGGACCTCCAAGCCCCAGCTATCACCAGCTTTGCCCCTGATAGGATATAATACAAGGTGGGGGACCTCCAAGCCCCAGCTATCACCAGCTTTGCCCCTGATAGGATATAATACAAGGTGGGGGACATCCAAGCCCCAGCTATCACCAGCTTTGCCCCTGATAGGATATAATACAATGTGGGGGACCTCCAAGCCCCAGCTATAACCAGCTTTGCCCCTGATAGGATATAATACAGGATGGGGGACCTCCAAGCCCCAGCTATCACCAGCTTTGCCCCTGATAGGATATAATACAATGTGGGGGACCTCCAAGCCCCAGCTATCAGCAGCTTTGCCCCTGATAGGATATAATACAAGGTGGGGGACCTCCAAGCCCCAGCTATCAGCAGCTTTGCCCCTGATAGGATATAATACATCAACCGCTTTTTCAGTCTAGAACTGTGGGGGATTGGGGCGTTGAGGAGATCTACCCAAGGGTCTCTGACCACAGATCTACCACATACCTTGCTGAGAACCTGACCAAAATCCCCTAACTACTGGGCAATCCCACCACACATGCTGGTACGACCCCGGTATTTTCCCTATTCTTTAGGAAACCACATTCTAAAGGCTGTTGGAAATGTCTTGCGTTGCATCTCTTTGCGAGAAGCCTAATAAAGTGTGGAACAAGCAGAGGAGGCTTCGCCGTCGCTTTTAGAAATGAGGGAAATTTCGCCTGAAACAGCAAAAACTTCACCCTCTCTCCCCCGCTCCCCACCATGGTACACAAGAGCTGAGCTGGCACGTCGCATGTTTGATGCAGGGATGATGCAGGAAGCTGTTATCCCGAGCAGATGGTGCAGGGATTCATATAGCGGCGGCACAGGAAGGCCGGGGTGTACTGTTATGACAGTTTGCAGCAGTCTTGGCCTTCGTTCCTTTAACATTTCTCTCCAAGAGCGTTATCGCATTACCACATTACCAGCCAATGACACGCGCTGCCTGTGACATGTCCACGCGACATCCTTATCATACAGCAAAAAAGACGTAAATGACAGACTAAATAGGGCCATGATGTGGGCATCAATTTATAGCTGTTTCCAGTGGTGGACTGGGGCCAAAAATCAGCCCTGGATTTTACCCCAAGTCATCCCTGCTGAGGCTCCCCTAACCATGATGCCGGGGCCATCACATTGGGGGATTGGTTCCTTGGCTTGTGGGTACACTGGGGCTGAGGCTCCGCCAACCTATAACATTGGGGGATGGTTTCCTTGTCTTGTGGGTACAGTGGGGCTGAGGCTCCGCCAACCTATAACATTGGGGGATGGGTTCCTTGTCTTGTGGGTACAGTGGGGCTGAGGATCCCCCATCCTATAACATTGGGGGATGGGTTCCTTGTCTTGTGGGTACAGTGGGTCTGAGGCTCCTCCATCCTATAACATTGGGGGATGGGTTCCTTGTCTTGTGGGTACAGTGGGTCTGAGGCTCCTCCATCCTATAACATTGGGGGATGGGTTCCTTGTCTTGTGGATACAGTGGATCTGAGGCTCCTCCAACCTATAACATTGGGGGATGGGTTCCTTGGCTTGTGGGTACAGTGGGGCTGAGGCTCCTCCAACCTATAACATTGGGGGATGGGTTCCTTGGCTTGTGGGTACAGTGGGTCTGAGGCTCCTCCATCCTATAACATTGGGGGATGGGTCCTTGGCTTGTGGGTACAGTGGGTCTGAGGCTCCTCCAACCTATAACATTGGGGGATGGGTTCCTTGGCTTGTGGGTACAGTGGGGCTGAGGCTCCTCCAACCTATAACATTGGGGGCTGGGGTTCCTTGGCTTGTGGGTACAGGGGGCTGAGAGGGAAACTAAGGGGCAGGGATTGAATGTGGGTGTTAAAAGAAGCAGCCCAACTGGCCCCAAAGCAGTGCGGCCAACCGGGCATTGTCCCGGATCTCCCTATGGCCATCTTCCCCTGGCTGTTCCTTGAAGGCCCGCCATAATGGTGGGAGAGAGAAAGATGGTGGCACGCCACAATTGCTCGGCGCTGGATTGCGGGACAGTTAAGTGTTTTTTATTTATGTAACCTCCTGGCCATGAGACCCCCTATACCAGTTCATAAGGCTTGAGGGGCTGGTAAGTCTCCTGCGGCAAGTGAGTGAATTGCCATCAATCCTTTGGCCCCATTACCTGCCTTCAGAAAAGCCCAGGGGGGTGGGAAGAAGAGTCCGTGGCCCGTGAGGGCTATGTGGGCTACTAGCCATTAGGGCCCGGGGTGGGATTCAGCATGTTCTCCCTGGTTCTACAGAACCAGTTGTTACAATTTTAGCAGCTCTCAGAACCGATGAGAACTGACACAAATAAGTTATATTTATAATACTTTTAAATGTATTATATTTTATATTTATATTGCCTTTATATTTATTATATTTTATATGTATATGTATTATATTTTATATTTTTATTTATTATATTTATAGTGCCTTTATATTTATATTTATTATATTTTATATTTATTATGGTTTATATTTATATTGCCTTTATATTTATTATATTTTATATGTATTATATTTTATATTTATATTGCCTTTATATTTATATTTATTATATTTTACATTTATATTTATTATATTTTATATTTATATTGCCTTTATATCGATTAGACACATTTTAATAGTATAATATAATTTGCTGTTTATTAGATTGTACACAAACATTTATTATATAAAGATAAATGTTTGCAGCACCTGGCAACTTTATGTATAGGGAACAGGTATATTTTTTATATTTAAGGGTTTTAGCCATTAAAAATAATTTAAAAAACACATAGGGTTCCCCTTCGCTCATCTCTAGTGGTAAAGATGATGAGATGCATGTCAACATACCGTCCAACTTATCAGGGTGGAAAAGAGGGACAATTTTTAAATTAATCCACGTCCCCTCATTGAGGGATGGATGAAGCCACACACCCTCATTGAGGGATAGATGAAGCCACGCCCCCTCTTTGAGGGATGGTGAAGCCACGACCCCTCATTGGGGGGTGGATGAAGCCACGCCCCCTCATTGATGGATGGACGAAGCCACGCCCCTTCATTGAGGGAGGGATAGGAGATACATTGTAACAGTTAAAACAATAGAAACACTTTGGAAAGGCAAATTAATCATTTATTGCCGCAGATCTGCATGTTACACCTCAAACAGGGGCAATATGTAAATGTAGCCACACCCCCTCATTGAGGGATGGGTGAAGCCACGCCCCTTACTGGGGGATGGGTGAAGCCACTCCCCCTCATTGAGGGATGATGAAGCCACGCCCCCTCATTGAGGGATGGACAGGAGATACAATGTAACAGTTACAATAGAAACACTTTCAATAGGCAAATGAATAATTTATTGCTGCAGATCTGCATGTTACACCTCAAAGAGGGACAATATGTAAATGAAGCCACGCCCCCTCATTGAGGGATAGATGAAGCCACGCCCCCTCATTGAGGGATAGATGAAGCCACGCTCTCTCATTGAGGGATAGATGAAGCCACGCCCCCTCGCTGAGGGATAGATGAAGCCACGCCCCCTCATTGAGGGATAGATGAAGCCACACACCCTCATTGAGGGATGAAAAAGCCACGCCCCTCGTTGAGGAATGGATGAAGCCATGCCCCCTCATTGAGGGTTGGATGAAGCCGCGCCCCCTCATTGAGGGATGGATGAAGCCACACCCCCTCATTGAGGGATGGATGAAGCCATGCCCCCTCATTGAGGGATGGATGAAGCCACACCCCCTCATTGAGGGATGGATGAAGCCATGCCCCCTCATTGAGGGATGAAAAAGCCACACCCCCTCATTGAGGAATGGATGAAGCCACGCCCCCCGTTGAGGGATGGATGAAGCCATGCCCCCTCATTGAGGGATAGATGAAGCCACGCTCTCTCATTGAGGGATAGATGAAGCCACGCCCCCTCGTTGAGGGATAGATGAAGCCACGCCCCCTCATTGAGGGATAGATGAAGCCACACACCCTCATTGAGGGATGAAAAAGCCACGCCCCTCGTTGAGGAATGGATGAAGCCATGCCCCCTCATTGAGGGTTGGATGAAGCCGCGCCCCCTCATTGAGGGATGGATGAAGCCACACCCCCTCATTGAGGGATGGATGAAGCCATGCCCCCTCATTGAGGGATGGATGAAGCCACACCCCCTCATTGAGGGATGGATGAAGCCATGCCCCCTCATTGAGGGATGAAAAAGCCACACCCCCTCATTGAGGAATGGATGAAGCCACGCCCCCCGTTGAGGGATGGATGAAGCCACGCCCCCTCATTGAGGGATGGATGAAGCCACGCCCCCTCATTGAGGAATGGATGAAGCCACGCCCCTTCATTGAGGGATGATGAAGCCACGACCCTTGTTGAGGAATGGATGAAGCCACGCCCCCTCGCTGAGGGATGGGTGAGGCCACGCCCCCTCATTGAGGGATGAAGCCACACACCCCATTGAGGGATAGATGAAGCCACACACCCTCATTGAGGGATGAAAAAGCCACGCCCCTCGTTGAGGAATGGATGAAGCCATGCCCCCTCATTGAGGGTTGGATGAAGCCGCGCCCCCTCATTGAGGGATGGATGAAGCCACACCCCCTCATTGAGGGATGGATGAAGCCATGCCCCCTCATTGAGGGATGGATGAAGCCACACCCCCTCATTGAGGGATGGATGAAGCCATGCCCCCTCATTGAGGGATGAAAAAGCCACACCCCCTCATTGAGGAATGGATGAAGCCACGCCCCCCGTTGAGGGATGGATGAAGCCACGCCCCCTCATTGAGGGATGGATGAAGCCACGCCCCCTCATTGAGGAATGGATGAAGCCACGCCCCTTCATTGAGGGATGATGAAGCCACGACCCTTGTTGAGGAATGGATGAAGCCACGCCCCCTCGCTGAGGGATGGGTGAGGCCACGCCCCCTCATTGAGGGATGAAGCCACACACCCCATTGAGGGATGGATGAAGCCATGCCCCCTCATTGAGGGATGGATGAAGCCACACCCCCTCATTGAGGGATGAAAGGCCACGCCCCCCATTGAGGGATGAAAGGCCACGCCCCACATTGAGGAATGGATGAAGCCACACACCCTCATTGAGGGATGGATGAAGCCACGCCTCCTCAGTGAGGGATGGATGAAGACACGCCCCCTCATTGAGGAATGGATGAAGCCACGCCCCTTCATTGAGGGATGGATAGGAGATACATTGTAACAGTTACAACAATAGAGGGAGTTTTCATTTTCAATTCCAGCCAGCGAGGGGCATCCCTCCAATACAGGTCACCCATAAAATCTCACTGTTCGCCGGTCCAACAGCCAATCAGCTCAGCTCCATTTTTAGCTAAGAATCGACTAAGGGCCGAATGGAGCTGAATAGAGCCAAATGCAGCCGAGTGCGCTGACAGCCACTTACCTGTTAGCCTCTAGCAAGGGGTGTGTCTCGCCGGCCATAAAGAAATTCCTGGCATGCTTATGCAAAATAGTGCACACAGCTCTTAATATTGATAACTGAGCATGCTGCCCGACCCGTCAAGCTACTAGAACATGGGCCAAACCAAATTGACAAGGGTCATAAGAAAGGGTCTTGTCTTTTTGCTTTGGGCCAAATTCCTGGCATGGGCGTGCATCTGGCTGAAAGTGCGCCGTGGCCTGCGCATGAGTGGGAATCAGGTAGGTGTTACAGGGGACTCGCGGGTGGTTTCACCCAACGGGGCAATCCTGAATCGGGGTGCTTTGGGGAGAGGGAACCAGGTAGATCTTGAGTCTTATAGATTCCAGGGCCTCCCAACATGGGTTTTGGCCCAATTTAATAATGGCCCTTATCAGGGTCAGACTGGCCATAGTGAGACCCGGGACAATGCACGGTGGACCGCACTGCTTTGCGACCAATTGGGCTGCTGCTTTTAAAACCCACATTAATTCCCTGCCCCCTTAGTCTCCCTCTCAGCCCCCTGTACCCAGACCCACTGTACCCACAAGCTAAGGAACCCATCCCCCAATGTTATAGGTTGGAGGAGCCTCAGCCCCCTGTACCCACAAGCTAAGGAACCCATCCCCCAATGTTATAGGTTGGAGGAGCCTCAGCCCCACTGTACCCAAAAGCCAAGGAACCCATCCCCCAATGTTATAGGATGGAGGAGCCTCAGCCCCACTGTACCCACAAGCTAAGGAACCCATCCCCCAATGTTATAGGTTGGAGGAGCCTCAGCCCCCTGTACCCACAAGCTAAGGAACCCATCCCCCAATGTTATAGGTTGGAGGAGCCTCAGCCCCACTGTACCCAAAAGCCAAGGAACCCATCCCCCAATGTTATAGGATGGAGGAGCCTCAGCCCCCTGTACCCACAAGCTAAGGAACCCATCCCCCAATGTTATAGGTTGGAGGAGCCTCAGCCCCACTGTACCCACAAGCCAAGGAACCCATCCCCCAATGTAATAGGTTGGAGAAGCCTCAGCCCCACTGTACCCACAAGCTAAGGAACCCATCCCCCAATGCTATAGGTTGGAGGAGCCTCAGCCCCACTGTGCCCGCAAGCCAATGAACCTTAGCCCCCAGGGGAGCGCTGGCCATAGGGAGATCGGGGACAATGCCCGATGGACCGCACTGCCCTAGGGCCAGTTTAACAGCCACATTCAATCCCTGCTCCCTTAAGGAACCTTGGAGGGGGGGGGGGGTTTAGCAGGGATGCCTCTGGCCACCTTATTTTTGGCCCCAGTCTGCCACCGGCCCTTACAGCATAAGAGACATAATAATGACATATCACATAATTATATTTATAGAATGATTCCAGCTTTAAATGGAACCCTGACCTATACCAATAAAACAGGGCAAAGTTCTATTGTCTGCTGTCCTCAAGGTTAAAGATGTCCCCAGGTGGAGGTCTTGCCCCGGGCACCCAAGGCCCAGCTCAGCACTGAGTATACTGTAGCTTTAAGCTCTAATTTAATAGCTGCTGCCTGCAGTCATGCACATCTGTTTTTTTCCACATTATTTTTGCTTTAATTCAATGGAAATGATTAGTCACACTTAAAAGCGTTTTCTTTTTCATGATACCACAAAGGCATTTGGTTATTTAATCAAACCAACGCTATTTAAATCCGAGTTGCAATCATTACTATTCAGCTAAATGTTCTAAATCAGTGTTTTTTTGCTTAGTTGGTGTAAAGGAAAATGACGACCTTAATCAATTGTGTTCCCTCCGCAATTGTGTTGTTTGGTCCAATCTATAGTGTTCTCCGGATTTATCATGACCAGAGCAAAGGAAAGTGGAGAGAAAACATTGGAGCAGGAGACCAATCATAGAGGGAACCCAAATAGTCCTCAACGATTAGAGGAAACACTGAAGCAAAGGTTTTTTCGCCCTATAAGACTCACTTTTTTCCAATGGTGGACTGGAGCCCTGGATTGGAGCAGGAGACCAATCGGCTAGAAACCTGACATTTTATATTGTTTTTGTATTATTTTTTTGCATTGGTCACCATGTCTATGTCTGGAGCACTTGTAATTCAGGGCCCAGCTATCATGTGGTAATATCCATCCAGGGACCCCAATTGGTCCCCACTGATAAGAGGATGCAATGATGCGTT
Source organism: Gastrophryne carolinensis (assembly GCA_027917425.1). Taxonomy (NCBI): domain Eukaryota; kingdom Metazoa; phylum Chordata; class Amphibia; order Anura; family Microhylidae; genus Gastrophryne; species Gastrophryne carolinensis. Next base: position 4,464,462 of record CM051243.1, read on the forward strand.
GCCGAAGCCCAGGAATATAATTACTTTATTTTTTGCCCTATAAGGCTCGCTTTTTCCCAAAGAAATTTGGGAGGAAATGTCAGTTCGGCCAGTGGCAGACTGGTGCCAAAAATCAGCACTAGAATGGAGCAGCAGACCAATCAGCTAGAAACCTAAAACTTGATATTGTTGAGGTGTCACCCCAGTATATGTGTGTTATCACTTCCTCTTCTTCATCAGATGGAGCCCTGCAAGAAAAAGGTAAGCAACTTGTAATTCAGGGCCCAGCAATCATGTGGTAATGTCCATCCAGGGAACTCAATTGCGTTGCCGTAATCCAGGAATTTAAGTACCGTTTTTTTCACCCTATAAGACTCACTTTTTTAATGGTGGACAGGAGCCCTGGATTGGAGCAGGAAACCAATCAGCTAGAAACCCGACATTTTATATTGTTTTTGTACTTTTTTTTTGCATTGATCACCATGTCCATGTCTGGAGCACTTGTAGCTTCAGAGCCCAGTGATCATGTGGGAATGTAAGTCCATCCAGGGAACCCAAATGGTCCTCACTGATAGGAGGAGGCAATGATGCATTGCCGTAGCCCAGGAATGTAAGTACTGTATTGTTCGCCCCCAATTGGTCTTCACTGCTAAGAGGATGCAATGATGCGCTGCCGTAGCCCAGGAATGTAAGTACCGTATTTTTTGCCCTATAAGACTCACTTTTTCCCCAAAAAAGTTGAGGGGATGTCAGTGCGGCCAGTGGCGGACTGGGGCCAAAAATCAGCCCTGAACTGAAGCAGGAGACCAATCAGAAACCAGAAATGTTACATTTGTTTTTGTTACAACAATAGAAACACTTTGAATAGGCAAACAAATCATTTATTGCTGCATATCTGTATGTTACACCAAAAAGAGGGACAAATGAGAACAACGAGGCACAGGGGAACATAGACTCAAAAGAGGGACAGTCCCTCTAAATCAGAGACACTTGGGTGGTATGCATATCCGTAGTAATGGGAGCTGCGCCTTCTTCGCTTGTTATCTGCAAAGACTGAGGTTATATCATTAGGAGGAGGACATGGGCTGGGGGTTACTTAGCACCAAGACTGAGGCTATATCATTAGGGAGAGGACATGGGCTGGGGGTGGATTGGCTCCAAGGCTGAGGCTATATCATTAGGGGGAAGACATGGGCTGGGGGTTGCTTGGCTCCAAGGCTGAGGCTATATCATTAGGGGGAAGACATGGACTGGGGGTTTCTTGGCTCCAAGACTGAGGCTATATCATTAGGGGGAGGACATGGGCTGGGTGTTGCTTGGCTCCAAGAATGAGGCTCTATCATTAGGGTGAGGACATGGGCTGGGGTTACTTGGCTCCAAGACTGAGGTTATATCATTAGGGGGAGGACATGGGCTGGGGTTACTTGGCTCCAAGACTGAGGCTATGTCATCATGGTGAGGACATGGGCTGGGGTTGCTTGGCTCCAAAACTGAGGCCATATCATTAGGGGGAAGACATGGGCTGGGGGTTGCTTGGCTCCAAGACTGAGGCTATATCATTAGGGTGAGGACATGGGCTGGGGGTTTCTTGGCTCCAAGACTGTGGCTATATCCTTAGGGGGAGGACATGGGCTGGGGGTTGCTTGGCTCCAAGACTGAGGCTATATCATTAGGGTGAGGACATGGGCTGGGGGTTTCTTGGCCCCAAGACTGAGGCCATATCACTAGGGGGAGGACATGAGCCGGGGTTGCTTGGCTCCAAGACTGAGGCCATATCATTAGGGTGAGGACATGGGCTGGGGGTTGCTTGGCTCCAAGACTGAGGCTATATCATTATGGGGAGGACATGGGCTGGGGTTGCTTGGCTCCAAGACTGAGGCTATATCATTCGGGGGAGGACATGGGCTGGGGGTTGCTTGGCTCCAAGACTGAGGCTATATCATTAGGGGGAGGACATGGGCTGGGGGTTGCTTGGCTCCAAGACTGAGGCTATATCATTAGTGGAGGACATAGGATGGGGTTGCTTGGTTCCAATATTGAAGCTATATCATTAGGGGAGAGGACATGGGCTGGGGTTGCTTGGCTCCAACACTGAGGCTATATCATTAGGGTGAGGAAATGGGCTGGGGTCGCTTAGCTCCAAGACTGAGGCTATATCATTAGGGTGAGCACATGGGCTGGGGGTGGATTGGCTCCAAGACTGGGGCTATATCATTAGGGGGAGGACAGGGGCTGACTTGGCTCCAAGACTGAGGCTATATCATTAGGGGGAGGACATGGGTTGGGGGTTGCTTGGCTTCAACACTGAAACTATATCATTAGTGTGAGGACATGGGCTGGGGGATGCTCGGCTCCAAGACTGAGGCTATATCATAAGGGGGAGGACATGGGCTGGGGGGTTGCTCGGCTCCAAGACTGAGGCTATATCATTAGGGGGAGGACATGGGCTGGGGGTTGCTTGGCTCCAAGACTGAGGCTATATCATTATGGAGAGGACATGGGCTGGGGGTTGCTTGGCTCCAAGACTGAGGCTATATCATTATTGGGAGGACATGGGCTGGGGGTTGCTTGGCCCCAAGACTGAGGCTATATCATTAGGGGTAGGACATGGGTTGGGGGTGGCTTGGCTCCAAAACTGAGGTTATATCATAAGGGGGAGGACATGGGTTGGGGGTTGCTTGGCTCCAAGATTGAGGCTATATCATTAGGGGGAGGACATGGGCTGGGGGGTTGTTTGGCTCCAATACTGAGCCTGTATCATTAGGGGGAGGACATGGGCTGGGGGTTGCTTGGCTCCAAGAATGAGGCTATATCATTAGTGGCCGGACATTGGCTGGGGGTTGCTTGGCTTCAAGACTGAGGCTCTATCATTAGGGTGAGGACATGGGCTGGGGTTGCTTGGCTTCAAGACTGAGGCTCTATCATTAGGGTGAGGACATGGGCTGGGGTTGCTTGGCTCCCAGAATGACGCTATATCATTAGGGTGAGGACATGGGCTGGGGGTGACTTGGCTCCAAGGCTGAGGCTATATCATTAGAGTGAGGACACGAGCTGGGGGTTGTTGGCTCCAAGGCTGAGGCAATATCATTATGGGGAGGACATGGGCTTGGGATTGCTTGGCTCCAGGACTGAGGCTATATCATTAGGGGGAGGACATGGGCTGGTGTTTGCTTGGCTCCAAGACTGAGGCTCTATCATTAGGGGGAGGACATGGGCTGGGGTTGCTTGGCTCCCAGAATGACGCTATATCATTAGGGTGAGGACATGGGCGGGGGGTGACTTGGCTCCAAGGCTGAGGCTATATCATTAGAGTGAGGACACGAGCTGGGGGTTGTTGGCTCCAAGGCTGAGGCAATATCATTATGGGGAGGACATGGGCTTGGGATTGCTTGGCTCCAGGACTGAGGCTATATCATTAGGGGGAGGACATGGGCTGGTGTTTGCTTGGCTCCAAGACTGAGGCTCTATCATTAGGGGGAGGACATGGGCTGGTGTTTGCTTGGCTCCAAGACTGAGGCTATATCATTAGGGTGAGGGCATGGGCTGGTGTTTTCTTGGCTCCAAGACTGAGGCTATATCATTAGGGGGAGGACATGGGCTGGGGGTTGCTTGGCTCCAAGACTGAAGCTATATCATTAGGGGGAGGACATGGGCTGGGGTTGCTTGGCTCCAAGGTTGAGGCTATATCATCAGGGTGAGGACATGGGCGGGGTGTCCCTCGGGGAGGGGATAGGGTGGGGAAGGGAATGGGGGATGGGATTGGTTGGGAGTGTTAGAAACAGTAGCAGCCCTCACTGCCCCAAAGCAGTGAGGGCCACTGGGCATTTGCCCGGGTCTCCCTATAGCCAGTCCATCTTCGGTAGCAGGGCTGTAAACATCCCCTAGATTCGTGTATCCAATAAGTGTCTAAACTAATCTTCTCGGCAAGAGGGATAATGAAGAAACACAAACAAGATATGCAAATTGGGCATTAAAATTTAAATGCTGACCTGACACTGTCAGTGTGCCCGGGCCCGGCATTTATTATTGTCTTCCTGTCTGGCCTTCCACCTACACGCGCGCGCGTGCGGTCTACGGCCTATCACTTCCACTAATGATCCGTAACACCAGTGAGTCACTGGCTCATTAATATTCATAAGGCACAAACAGTATTACTGACATATGGAATAGTTATTTATTGTTTTGTGTGAAGGGGGGGAAATATAACCTTACCTACCAACTTTTCAGGGTGGGAAAGAGAGACATTTGCTAAATTAGGCCACACCCCCTCATTAACAGATGGATGAAGCCACACACCCTCATTGAGGGATGAATAGGAGATAGGATGTAACAGTTAAAACAATATAAAAACGTTAAATAGACAAATGAATCATTTATTGATGCAGATCTGCATGTTACAACTCAAAGAGGGACAATATGTAAATGAAACCACGCCCCCTCATCGAGGGATGGATGAAGCCACGTCCCCTCATTGATGAACGGATAGGAGATAGGATGTAACTGTTAAAACAATAGAAACACTTTGAATAGGCAAATGAATCATTTATTGCTGCAGATCTGCATGTTAAACCTCAAAGAGGGACAAATGGGAACAACAGGAACAGGGGGACGTGGACTCAAAAGAGGGACAGTCTCTCCAAATCAGGGACACTCGGGAGGTATGATATAACCATAGTTTTATTTGTTGTAACGCGACGCCCGAAAAGGTAAAGACTAAATTAAATGGACTTACCTTAATCCGTCGCTAGATATAGTGGCAAAAATACACATTAAAGTGCACCTATACCCAGACAGGAAGTTCATGTCGTCACCTTCTATCCCCAGCCTAGGGCCCCAATACAGCCTGTGTCTCTTTTTTTTTTTTTTATTAAAGCCTTTGCCCAGTATTCATAACAACACTAAAAGCAAGCAGTATGATGTTGAATACTGTTGAATTGATTCAGTTCCAAGGTAAACTGCCACATACTGGAAGTTGAGCATGTAGTGCTTTCAGATTTATTGCAGGTATTATAACGGATAAAACTGGGCTGTGTGTAACTGAACGTACAATCGCGGGAAAGCGCCAGGGAACCATACAACCGCCATTTGAACAGCAGACTTTGTGATATAGAATATTATAGAATATAGGGCAAAGGCTTTAGTTAAAAAAAAAAAAAAAAGCACAGGCTGTATTGGGGCATTGGGCTGGGGATAGAAAGGGACGACATAAACTTCCTTTCTGGATCACTTTAAAGTGGACCAAAAGCCAGGATTTTGACTATCCTGGGTTTTGTAAAGAGAAAAAGGGGTGTTCAAGAGAGAGCTGAAAGGATCTGAGCTGCTGCCTAGAACAAGGGGTCAAACCTTATTAAACAGAGTGGAGGACAAGACCAAAAACCGTACTTGGAGCACCCCAAAAGAGGTAGATCCTTGTTGGGAATTGGTTTAGGCGCGCTTGAAGGATGTGTCAGAAATTGTGGTCTGTCTGGCCGGGGACATATGGAATATCCTTGCAGGACAGATTATTTTCTGATATATTGATATATCTGCCAGGCTGAATGAAGTGAGCTGCTAGCAGATATTTGTTTTAAACACAAAGTATTTAAATAATGCCAATAAAAAACGATACAATATATCTATGTCAGCTTAATAAGTTAATCAGAAGAGTGATTTGTTCAGGCACTTACCGCCGTGGCCCGGGGGTTCGTAACCCTCCCTGGGCCTCTGAAGGAATAGATCTCTGGTAAGTGCTGCACTGCAATGTTGGTTGTGCTTATAGGCGTCTGGTTGTGCTTGTAATCCTTAAATGGATTGGTGGCTCGCTTCAGTCTCCAAAAGTGCTTTAATGTGCTTTAATGTCCAGGTTATATGGAGAATGCTTTAGTCGAGCAAACTTGTAATAAGAACACTGGATCTGGGGAGAGGCGGTTTGGGGTCTCAGGATGGCTGTTAGAATCCTTCCCTTTTTTCTTCTTCTTGCCACCAGAGGAAGCTGAATTAGGGGCTTTTTGCTTATATTCCTTCAGCATCCGCCGGGCCGACGCCAGTTTAACCTGTCTATCGTCAGACAGACAGGTTAGGTACAGGCTGGGGTACAGGTTAGTCTGCAGCCACTTGATGGGATCTCGAGTACCACTGGCTGCAAACCCCTGCTTTAGAGTATTGTGTCATTATTTGGAAGTTATGTACCATAAACAGTAGGTGGAGGTGGAGGTGGGGTGTTACATTGGCCTGACAAAAGCTATTGTCCCTCTTTGAGATGTAACATGCAGATCTGCAGCAATAAATGATTCATTTGCCAATTCAAAGTGTTTCTATTGTTGTAACTGTTACAATGTATCTCCTATCCATCCCTCAATGAGGGGGCGTGGCTTCATCCATCCCTCAATGAGGGGGCGTGGCTTCATCCATCCCTCAATGAGGGGGCGTGGCTTCATCCATCCCTCAATGAGGGGGCGTGGCTTCGTCCATCCCTCAATGAGGGGGCGTGGCTTCATCCATCCCTCAATGAGGGGCGTGGCTTCATCCATCCCTCAATGAGGGGGTGTGGCTTCACCCATCAATCAATGAAGGGGCGTGGCTTCATCCATCCCTCAATGAGGGGGCGTGACTTCATCCATCCCTCAATGAGGGGGCGTGGCTTCATCAATCCCTTAATGAAGGGGTGTGGCTTCATCCATCCCGTAATGAGGGGGCTTGGCTTCGCCCATACCTTAATGAGGGGGGGCTTCATTTACATATTTGTCCCACTTTAAGGTATAACATGCAGATCTGCAGCAATAAACAATTTACAGGTATTTGTCTATTCAAAGTGTTTCTGTTGTTGTAACTGTTACATCCTATCTCCTATCCATCCCTCAATGAGGGGGCGTGGCTTCATCCATCTCTTAATGAGGGGGCGTGGCTTCATCCATCCCTTAATGGGGGGCCATGGCTTCATTTACATATTGTCCCTCTTTAAGGTATAACATGCAGATCTGCAGCAATAAATGATTCATTTGCCTATTCAAAGTGTTTCTATTGTAACTGTTAAAATGTATCTCCTATCCATCTCTCAATGAGGGGGCGTGGCTTCATCCTTACCATCAATGAGGGGGTGTGGCTTCATTTACATATTGTCCCTCTTTCCCACCCTGAAAAGTTGGAAGGTATGAGCCTGGTAGAAAGAAACGTTGGGAAACCCTGGTGTAGATTTCTATTTTCTATTTTCGAGCTGATGCTTATTAAGATATATTTCATGTTCAGGACAGGAAGTGAACTTTACTTTTCAGTGCCATTAATTTCTTGCTTTCAGTCGGACTTTGCAGCCACTAAATATCCTCAGCGAAATATGATTTATTCTGCCCCCGAGTTCTGCGCGAAGCTGAGTCATATCCCAGAGCAACATAAATAAGCAGCTGAACCTGCTACTAAAACAAAGGCATCGCATTCATTAACGCCGCAACCAGCAAAACATGCGACAATGCACATTATACTGCTTATATTACTCTATTATATTATCCTAAGAAAATGGCAGAATCCCCCCATAACATGCTGAGTGGCAGAATCCCCCCATAACAGGCTGAGTGGCAGAATCCCCCCATAACATGCTGAGTGGCAGAATCCCCCCATAACAGGCTGAGTGGCAGAATCCCCCCATAACAGGCTGAGTGGCAGAATCCCCCCATAACATGCTGAGTGGCAGAATCCCCCCATAACATGCTGAGTGGCAGAATCCCCCCATAACAGGCTGAGTGGCAGAATCCCCCCATAACAGGCTGAGTGGCAGAATCCCCCCATAACAGGCTGAGTGGCAGAATCCCCCCATAACATGCTGAGTGGCAGAATCCCCCCATAACATGCTGAGTGACAGAATCCCCCAATAACAGGCTGAGTGGCAGAATCCCCCCATAACATGCTGAGTGGCAGAATCCCCCATAACATGCTGAGTGGCAGAATCCCCTCATAACATGCTGAGTGGCAGAATCCCCCCATAACATGCTGAGTGGCAGAATCCCCCCATAACATGCTGAGTGGCCGAATCCCCCCATAACATGCTGAGTGGCAGAATCCCCCCATAACATGCTGAGTGGCAGAATCCCCCCATAACATGCTGAGTAGCAGAATCCCCCCATAACATGCTGAGTGGCAGAATCCCCCCATAACATGCTGAGTGGCAGAATCCCCCCATAACATGCTGAGTGGCAGAATCCCCCCATAACATGCTGAGTAGCAGAATCCCCCCATAACAGGCTGAGTGGCAGAATCCCCCCATAACATGCTGAGTGGCAGAATCCCCCCATAACATGCTGAGTAGCAGAATCCCCCCATAACATGCTGAGTGGCAGAATCTCCCCATAACATGCTGTGTGGCAGAATCCCCCCATAACATGCTGAGTGGCAGAATCCCCCCATAACATGCTGAGTGGCAGAATCCCCCCATAACATGCTGAGTGGCAGAATCCCCCCATAACACGCTGAGTGGCAGAATCCCTCCATAACACGCTGAGTGACAGAATCCCCCCATAACATGCTGAGTGGCAGAATCCCCCCATAACATGCTGAGTGACAGAATCCCCCCATAACACACTGAGTGGCAGAATCCCCCCATAACAGGCTGAGTGACAGAATCCCCCCATAACATGCTGAGTGGCAGAATCCACCCATAACACACTGAGTGGCAGAATCCCCCCATAACAGGCTGAGTGACAGAATCCCCCCATAACATGCTGAGTGGCAGAATCCCCCCATAACAGGCTGAGTGGCAGAATCCCCCCATAACATGCTGAGTGGCAGAATCCCCCCATAACATGCTGAGTGGCAGAATCCCCCCATAACAGGCTGAGTGGCAGAATCCCCCCATAACACGCTGAGTGGCAGAATCCCCATAACATGCAGAGTGGCAGAATCCCCCCATAACATGGTGAGTGGCAGAATCCCTCCATAACATGGTGAGTGGCAGAATCCCCCCATAACATGCTGAGTGGCAGAATCCCCCCATAACATGCTGAGTAGCAGAATCCCCCCATAACATGCTGAGTGGCAGAATCCCTCCATAACATGCTGAGTGGCAGAATCCCCCCATAACATGCTGAGTGGCAGAATCCCCCCATAACATGCTGAGTGGCAGAATCCCCCATAACATGCTGAGTAGCAGAATCCCCCCATAACATGCTGAGTGGCAGAATCCCCCCATAACATGCTGAGTGGCACAATCCCCCCATAACATGCTGAGTAGCAGAATCCCCCCATAACATGCTGAGTGGCAGAATCCCCCCATAACATGCTGAGTGGCACAATCCCCCCATAACATGCTGAGTAGCAGAATCCCCCCATAACATGCTGAGTGGCAGAATCCCTCCATAACATGCTGAGTGGCAGAATCCCCCCATAACATGCTGAGTGGCACAATCCCCCCATAACATGCTGAGTGGCACAATCCCCCCATAACACGCTGAGTGGCACAATCCCCCCATAACATGCTGAGTGGCAGAATCCCCCCATAACATGCTGAGTGGCACAATCCCCCCATAACATGCTGAGTAGCAGAATCCCCCCATAACATGCTGAGTGGCAGAATCCCTCCATAACATGCTGAGTGGCAGAATCCCCCCATAACATGCTGAGTGGCACAATCCCCCCATAACATGCTGAGTGGCACAATCCCCCCATAACATGCTAAGTGGCAGAATCCCCCCATAACATGCTGAGTGGGAGAATCCCCCCATAACATGCTGAGTGGCAGAATCCCTCCATAACATGCCGAGTGGCAGAATCCCCCCATAACATGCTGAGTGGCAGAATCCCCCCATAACATGCTGAGTGGCAGAATCCCCCCATAACATGCTGAGTGGCACAATCCCCCCATAACATGCTGAGTAGCAGAATCCCCCCATAACATGCTGAGTGGCAGAATCCCCCCATAACATGCTAAGTGGCAGAATCCCTCCATAACATGCTGAGTGGCAGAGTCCCCCCATAACATGCTGAGTGGCACAATCCCCCCATAACATGCTGAGTAGCAGAATCCCCCCATAACATGCTGAGTGGCAGAATCCCCCCATAACATGCTGAGTAGCAGAATCCCCCCATAACATGCTGAGTAGCAGAATCCCCCCATAACATGCTGAGTGGCAGAATCCCCCCATAACATGCTAAGTGGCAGAATCCCCCCATAACATGCTGAGTGGCAGAATCCCCCCATAACATGCTGAGTGGCACAATCCCCCCATAACATGCTGAGTAGCAGAATCCCCCCATAACATGCTGAGTGGCAGAATCCCCCCATAACATGCTAAGTGGCAGAATCCCCCCATAACATGCTGAGTGGCAGAGTCCCCCCATAACATGCTGAGTGGGAGAATCCCCCCATAACATGCTGAGTGGCAGAATCCCTCCATAACATGCTGAGTGGCAGAATCCCCCCATAACATGCTGAGTGGCAGAATCCCCCCATAACATGCTGAGTGGCAGAATCCCCCCATAACATGCTGAGTGGCACAATCCCCCCATAACATGCTGAGTAGCAGAATCCCCCCATAACATGCTGAGTGGCAGAATCCCCCCATAACATGCTGAGTGGCAGAATCCCCCCATAACATGCTGAGTGGCAGAATCCCCCCATAACATGCTAAGTGGCAGAATCCCCCCATAACATGCTGAGTGGCAGAATCCCCCCATAACATGCTGAGTAGCAGAATCCCCCCATAACATGCTGAGTGGCAGAATCCCCCCATAACATGCTGAGTGGCAGAACCCCTCCATAATATGCTGAGTGGCAGAATCCCCCCATAACAGGCTGAGTGGCAGAATCCCCCCATAACATGCTGAGTGGCAGAATCCCCCCATAACATGCTAAGTGGCAGAATCCCCCCATAACAGGCTGAGTGGCAGAATCCCCCCATAACATGCTGAGTGGCAGAATCCCCCCATAACATGCTGAGTGGCAGAATCCCCCCATAACATGCTGAGTAGCAGAATCCCCCCATAACATGCTGAGTGGCAGAATCCCCCCATAACATGCTGAGTAGCAGAATCCCCCCATAACATGCTGAGTGGCAGAATCCCCCCATAACATGCTGAGTGGCAGAACCCCTCCATAATATGCTGAGTGGCAGAATCCCCCCATAACATGCTGAGTGGCAGAATCCCTCCATAACATGCTGAGTGGCAGAATCCCCCCATAACATGCTGAGTGGCAGAATCCCCCCATAACATGCTGAGTGGCAGAATCCCTCCATAACATGCTGAGTGGCAGAATCCCCCCATAACATGCTGAGTGGCAGAATCCCCCCATAACATGCTGAGTGGCAGAATCCCCCCATAACATGCTGAGTGGCAGAATCCCCCCATAACATGCTGAGTGGCAGAATCCCCCCATAACATGCTGAGTGGCAGAATCCCCCCATAACATGCTGAGTGGCAGAATCCTCCCATAACATGCTGAGTGGCAGAATCCCCCCATAACATGCTGAGTGGCAGAATCCCCCCATAACATGCTGAGTGGCAGAACCCCTCCATAACATGCTGAGTAGCAGAATCCCCCCATAACAGGCTGAGTGGCAGAATCCCCCCATAACATGCTGAGTGGCAGAATCCCCCCATAACATGCTGAGTAGCAGAATCCCCCCATAACAGGCTGAGTGGCAGAATCCCCCCATAACATGCTGAGTGGCAGAATCCCCCCATAACATGCTGAGTGGCAGAATCCCCCCATAACATGCTGAGTAGCAGAATCCCCCCATAACATGCTGAGTGGCAGAATCCCCCCATAACATGCTGAGTGGCAGAATCCCTCCATAATATGCTGAGTGGCAGAATCCCCCCATAACATGCTGAGTGGCAGAATCCCCCCATAACACGCTGAGTGGCAGAATCCCCCCATAACAGGCTGAGTGGCAGAATCCCCCCATAACATGCTGAGTGGCAGAATCCCCCCATAACATGCTGAGTGGCAGAACCCCTCCATAACATGCTGAGTGGCAGAATCCCCATAACATGCTGAGTAGCAGAATCCCCCCATAACAGGCTGAGTGGCAGAATCCCCCCATAACATGCTGAGTGGCAGAATCCCCCCATAACAGGCTGAGTGGCAGAATCCCCCCATAACATGCTGAGTGGCAGAATCCCCCCATAACATGCTGAGTAGCAGAATCCCCCCATAACATGCTGAGTGGCAGAATCCCTCCATAACATGCTGAGTGGCAGAATCCCCCCATAACATGCTGAGTGGCAGAATCCCCCCATAACATGCTGAGTGGCAGAATCCCCCCATAACATGCTGAGTGGCAGAATCCCCCCATAACATGCTGAGTGGCAGAATCCCCCCATAACATGCTGAGTGGCAGAATCCCCCCATAACATGCTGAGTGGCAGAATCCTCCCATAACATGCTGAGTGGCAGAATCCCCCCATAACAGGCTGAGTGGCAGAACCCCTCCATAACATGCTGAGTAGCAGAATCCCCCCATAACAGGCTGAGTGGCAGAATCCCCCCATAACATGCTGAGTGGCAGAATCCCTCCATAACATGCTGAGTGGCAGAATCCCCCCATAACATGCTGAGTGGCAGAATCCCCCCATAACATGCTGAGTGGCAGAATCCCCCCATAACATGCTGAGTGGCAGAATCCCCCCATAACATGCTGAGTGGCAGAATCCCCCCATAACATGCTGAGTGGCAGAACCCCTCCATAATATGCTGAGTGGCAGAATCCCCCCATAACATGCTGAGTGGCAGAATCCCCCCATAACACGCTGAGTGGCAGAATCCCCCCATAACACGCTGAGTGGCAGAATCCCCCCATAACATGCTGAGTGGCAGAATCCCCCCATAACATGCTGAGTGGCAGAATCCCCCCATAACATGCTGAGAGGCAGAATCCCTCCATAACATGCTGAGTGGCAGAATCCCTCCATAACATGCTGAGAGGCAGAATCCCCCCATAACATGCTGAGTGGCAGAATCCCTCCATAACATGCTGAGTGGCAGAATCCCCCCATAACATGCTAAGTGGCAGAATCCTCCCATAACATGCTGAGTGGCAGAATCCCCCCATAACATGCTGAGTGGCAGAATCCCTCCATAACATGCTGAGTGGCAAAATCCCTCCATAACATGCTGAGTGGCAGAATCTCCCCATAACATGCTAAGTGGCAGAATCCTCCCATAACATGCTGAGTGGCAGAATCCCCCCATAACACGCTGAGTGGCAGAATCCCCCCATAACACGCTGAGTGGCAGAATCCCCCCATAACATGCCGAGTGGCAGAATCCCCCCATAACATGCTGAGTGGCAGAATCCCCCCATAACATGCTGAGTGGCAGAATCCCCCCATAACATGCTGAGAGGCAGAATCCCTCCATAACATGCTGAGTGGCAGAATCCCTCCATAACATGCTGAGTGGCAGAATCCCTCCATAACATGCTGAGTGGCAGAATCCCCCCATAACATGCTGAGTGGCAGAATCCCCCCATAACATGCTGAGTGGCAGAATCCCCCCATAACATGCTGAGTGGCAGAATCCCTCCATACCATGCTGAGTGGCAAAATCCCTCCATAACATGCTGAGTGGCAGAATCCCTCCATAACATGCTGAGTGGCAGAATCCCTCCATAACATGCTGAGTGGCAGAATCCCCCCATAACATGCTGAGTGGCAGAATCCCTCCATAACATGCTGAGTGGCAGAATCCCTCCATAACATGCTGAGTGGCAGAATCCCCCCATAACATGCTGAGAGGCAGAATGCCCCCATAACATGCTGAGAGGCAGAATGCCCCAATAACACGCTGAGTGGCAGAATCCCCCCATAACATGCTGAGTGGCAGAATCCCCCCATAACATGCTGAGTGGCAGAATCCCCCCATAACATGCTGAGTGGCAGAATCCCCCCATAACATGCTGAGTGGCAGAATCCTCCCATAACAGGCTGAGTGGCAGAATCCCTCCATAACATGCTGAGTGGCAGAATCCCTCCATAACATGCTGAGTGGCAGAATCCCCCCATAACATGCTGAGTGGCAGAATCCCCCCATAACATGCTGAGTGGCAGAATCCCCCCATAACATGCTGAGTGGCAGAATGCCCCCATAACATGCTGAGAGGCAGAATGCCCCAATAACACGCTGAGTGGCAGAATCCCCCCATAACATGCTGAGTGGCAGAATCCCCCCATAACATGCTGAGTGGCAGAATCCCCCCATAACAGGCTGAGTGGCAGAATCCCCCCATAACATGCTGAGTGGCAGAATCCCCCCATAACATGCTGAGTGGCACAATCCCCCCATAACATGCTGAGTGGCAGAATCCCTCCATAACATGCTGAGTGGCAGAATCCCCCCATAACATGCTGAGAGGCAGAATGCCCCCATAACATGCTGAGAGGCAGAATGCCCCAATAACACGCTGAGTGGCAGAATCCCCCCATAACATGCTGAGTGGCATAATCCCCCCATAACATGCTGAGTGGCACAATCCCCCCATAACATGCTGAGTGGCAGAATCCCCCCATAACATGCTGAGTGGCAGAATCCCCCCATAACATGCTGAGTGACAGAATCCCCCCATAACAGGCTGAGTGGCAGAATCCCCCCATAACAGGCTGAGCGGCAGAATCCCCCCATAACATGCTGAGTGGCAGAATCCCCCATAACATGCTGAGTGGCAGAATCCCCCCATAACATGCTGAGTGGCAGAATCCCCCCATAACATGCTGAGTGGCAGAATCCCCCCATAACATGCTGAGTGGCAGAATCCCCCCATAACATGCTGAGTGGCAGAATCCCCCCATAACATGCTGAGTGACAGAATCCCCCCATAACATGCTGAGTGGCAGAATCCCTCCATAACATGCTGAGTGGCAGAATCCCCCCATAACATGCTGAGTGGCACAATCCCCCCATAACACGCTGAGTGGCAGAATCCCTCCATAACATGCTGAGTGGCAGAATCCCCCCATAACAGGCTGAGTGGCAGAATCCCCCCATAACATGCTGAGTGGCAGAATCCCCCCATAACATGCTGAGTGGCAGAATCCCCCCATAACATGCTGAGTGGCAGAATCCCCCCATAACATGCTGAGTGGCAGAATCCTCCCATAACATGCAGAGTGGCAGAATCCCTCCATAACATGCAGAGTGGCAGAATCCCTCCATAACATGCTGAGTGGCACAATCCCCCCATAACACGCTGAGTGGCAGAATCCCCCCATAACATGCTGAGTGGCAGAATCCCCCCATAACACGCTGAGTGGCAGAATCCCCCCATAACATGCTGAGTGGCAGAATCCCTCCATAACATGCTGAGTGGCACAATCCCCCCATAACATGCTGAGTGGCAGAATCCCCCCATAACATGCTGAGTGGCAGAATCCCCCCATAACATGCTGAGTGGCAGAATCCCCCCATAACATGCTGAGTGGCAGAATCCCCCCATAACATGCAGAGTGGCAGAATCCCCCCATAACAGGCTGAGTGGCAGAGTCCCCCCATAACATGCTGAGTGGCAGAATCCCCCCATAACATGCTGAGTGGCAGAATCCCCCCATAACATGCTGAGTGGCAGAATCCCCCCATAACACGCTGAGTGGCAGAATCCCCCCATAACATGCTGAGTGGCAGAATCCCCCCATAACACGCTGAGTGGCAGAATCCCCCCATAACATGCTGAGTGGCAGAATCCCTCCATAACATGCTGAGTGGCACAATCCCCCCATAACATGCTGAGTGGCAGAATCCCCCCATAACATGCTGAGTGGCAGAATCCCCCCATAACATGCTGAGTGGCAGAATCCCCCCATAACAGGCTGAGTGGCAGAATCCCCCCATAACACGCTGAGTGGCAGAATCCCCCCATAACATGCTGAGTTGCAGAATCCCCCCATAACATGCTGAGTGGCAGAATCCCCCCATAACACGCTGATTTCCTTCTGTATCCTTCTCTCTGGTGTAACTGATCTCTTTCTCCGTCACACGCGATGATGCGGGGCCGCGGTTCTGGCAGTGAGTCGCCGTTTCTCGTTATCGCCATTCCCGCTAATTAACACCTTTAGGATGGAGGCGAGACTGACAGGTCCTAGTAAAGGAGAAATAATATGTAAGAATGAAAGAAAAACTATATCAAACGTATGACCGAGGCGAAACGCGTCCCAGCATCATGCAGCCAACATCACACGAAAAAAGGCTTAAAGCAGAACAATACCCGGGATTTTCACTATCCTGGCTTCTGGTCCTTTCCCCCTTTACCCCCAATCGGGGTCACCCCACTATGTGAAGCCCCCCAGGTCGCTGAAAGCAACTCACCTCTTCCCGGTCCTACATCGCATGCGCGTCCAATCAGTGCGCTCGGAGTCGCTGATGTCACATCTGGCAGGCTGATTCATCACTAGCGCCAGGTAGCAACAGATGAGCGTCTGTAGCGAGGATTTCAGAGCGCCCGCTAGCAGTCACTGTGCTCGGCCGTGGTTCGCTAATTCAATGGTCGATACATGTTAAAAAACAACCTTTAATCACACAGCCTCCGGCGCTCTGGGCTACAGCGAAGCATTTTTGAGCGCCAGAGGTGTGTAAGGCTGTTTTTTTTAATGAATAATTTGTGAGTCGCTCACAGTGACCAGTCGCTAACATGCGCTCCCATACAGCGCTGTACTGGTCAAATTCGACTCCTCACAATGTATTCATCATTACTGCACAGCGACTGAGTTGCTATGAACAAGCGACCCACGGCCGAACACAGCAGCTCCTACCGGGCGCTCTGAAATGCCTGCTACAGACGCTCATCTGTCGCTACATGGCGTTAGTGATGAATCAGCCTGCCTGTCGCTGTGCACCAATGATGAATACATTGTGGGGCAGTACAGCTCAGAGCGACTGACTCACACCACATTCATAAAAAAAACAGCCTCATACAGCGCCGGCGGTTAAAATTGGGTCGTTGTAGCCCATAGCGCCAGACGCGCTATGGGCTAACAGATATCCACAGTAACAAAGCGAAAACACATGGAATGACATTGTTATTACATTGTAACATGAACACTTTAATACCAGACCTGTAAGGACAATTCTGCATAAAAATATAAAAAATCCCAAAAGTTTTCAAAAATGTCATTTTCTTGCCCAGGAAACATGTCTGAAGGTTTGAGATTTTTTTTAAGAAAAAAAAAAAAATTGGGATCAGGAAAGGGATTTAAGGATCGTCCATAGAAATGTATGGGAGACGCCAGGTAGCGACGGGTAAGACGTGGCGCTCTGCAGGTCTGAACGCCGGCGCTGTACGCTGAGACTGGGATAATGATGAATCGGACGCTACATGGCGCTGTTCTAGTCTCTCACCAGATTCGGCTTCATAAATGTGTAATTGCTGCCGTGTCCGGCGTTCACCTGACGCTACCTGACGCTGTACAGGCACTACCTGGTGCTAGAGCTTCATGAATAAGGCCCATAGGCTGAATGCAGGCGCTGTACGCTGAGCCTGGGATAATGAAGAATCGGACGCTACATGGCGCTGTTCTAGTCTCTCACCAGATTCGGCTTCATAAATGTGTAATTGCTGCCGTGTCCGGCGTTCACCTGCCGCTACCTGGTGCTATCCCTTCATGAATAAGGCCCTAAGCCTTCGTCTAAGGCCAGCGGCTCCTAGTGCGCTGACGGCCGCATCCCCCGCTACCCTCTAACATGGAGCGTGCCCGTACCGGCCATTCACAAATGCCTGGCAGAGGGATAGGCATACGCTGTTGGAACGAAGAAGAAGGTAAGTGTATGGGGCGACACTTATTAGCTCACGGGGGTGAAGATGGATGGGCATCATAGGGTGGCCGAGGTAAGTACAGATTACGGTTCCGGGAAGTCCGAAGGAGAATACAGGTAAAGTCGAAAGGTCACACCAAAGGGTTGATTCAGAGCCTCCTCAAAACCGTGTCGTATTTGGCTCGTTCTGTGCATTTTACGCATTTTTTGCGTTTGCGTATGAGCGTACGCATGATTCAGAGCCTCAATACTTTTTCAATACTTCAATACTTTATTGAACCGCCAAGTAAGTACAGGGTACAGACAAGGAATGCTTTTTTGGCAAGGAGATACACCATGAGAGCTATAACAATTATCCATCGCAAGCCTTCCGTTGACTGTTCGTAGCAGCGTAAGCCAACGAGAATGTAATTTTCTGCCTCTCGTTGCGTTTTCTACAGGACGAGGGTTACGCATACGTTACCCCGTAAACCTCGTATTCTGCCGCTTTTCATCGTTTTTCAACGTAGCTTCCCACAAAGATTTTTCGCGTCCCGTTAGATTCAGCTGCATCTTTCTCCAAATATACGCGTAAACGGAATTTTCTTGGAAACACGCTATGTTACTTTGCATATACGCATGAAAACAGTAAAGTAAAATGCGAAAAAAAAAACAAAAACTCACAAAAAATACACAGACACATGCGAAAAGTGCACGTGAAAGCGGCTCTGAATCAGGCCTCAAGTGTCAAACCGAGAGATCAGAGAGATTCGCGGCACCAGGGACCAGGCGGGTTCGTGGTCGTAATTCAGGCTGAGGTCCTCGATTCAATAAAGGTAGAAACAAATTCTCATGGTAGTAAAAGATTTGATTCATGAGAAAAAAGCCTGAGAATGTCACTGTTACTGAATCACCAGATAAAAAGACAATGAAAGGCAATGGCGCTGTTACTGAATCACCAGCTAGGAAGACAATGAAAGGCAATGTCACTGTTACTGAATCACCAGCTAGGAAGACAATGAAAGGCAATGTCACTGTTACTGAATCACCAGCTAGGAAGACAATGAAAGGCAATGGCACTGTTGCTGAATCAGCAGCTAGGAAGACAATGAAAGGCAATGGCACTGTTACTGAATCACCAGCTAGGAAGACAATGAAAGGCAAATGCACGTTTTTACTCCTAAGAAAAGTAGAGAACACTGTAGTAAAAGCTGCCATTGACCTTCATTGTCTTTTTATCTGGTGATTCAGTAACAGCGACATTCTCAGGCTTTTTTCTCATGAATTGAATCTTTTACTACGATGAGAATTTTTTTCTACCTTTATTGACTCGAGGCCGAGGTCCGTACAGGCGGAGGCCAGGAATAGTTGGGCTAGCAAAGGTGGTCAACGGATGAACAACACGGGATAAATCACACCCAGCTAAACGCTATCACAGGCAATGACTGGGTGACAGGGATAATTGTCCCTCTTTCCCACCCTGAAAAGTTGGAAGCTATGTCCACCACAATTAAACCGGACCTTCACCATAATTTAATGAAAAGCCCAAATCCTTAAAAAACTATTCCCCAGCATCTAAGGTAAATATATTTATACGTTTTTAGTCACTTACTTATTATTCTTTCCCCCACTGGGCTGCAACTCTGTTCAGGACTTTAGGATACGGGCGCCGCCATCTTGACTCAGAAGCATCACACTTACTGAGGAGAGGAAAGTGGGACAAAGTACAGGGGGGCGGGTTATAGCTGTGCTTTGCTCAAACAGAGCAGAGCTGGGGTCAGGAAAAGGTCAGCAATCCCAGAATGCAGAGCAGCACAGTCAGAAGGCACTTCCTGTTTTCAGGCTGCCTGATGCACCATGAGCCGCCATCTTGGATGTTTAAAGTCTCATAACATGCAGTAGATGCAGGTGGGATGATTTTTAATGTGAGCAATCTGTATGTACAGGGTGTGGGAAACATATAAGATAGGCTCTTATTCAGGGTGAAGGTCCGGATTAATGTGGGCAATCTGTATGTACAGGGTGTGGGAAACATATAAGATAGGCTCTTATTCAGGGTGAAGGTCCGGATTAATGTGGGTAATCTGTATGTACAGGGTGTGGGAAACATATAAGATAGGCTCTTATTCATGGTGAAGGTCCAGATTAATGTGGGCAATCTGTATGTACAGGGTGTGGGAAACATATAAGATAGGCTCTTATTCAGGGTGAAGGTCCGGATTAATGTGGGTAATCTGTATGTACAGGGTGTGGGAAACATATAAGATAGGCTCTTATTCAGGGTGAAGGTCTGGATTAATGTGGGCAATCTGTATGTACAGGGTGTGGGAAACATATAAGATAGGCTCTTATTCAGGGTGAAGGTCCGGATTAATGTGGGCAATCTGTATGTACAGGGTGTGGGAAACATATAAGATAGGCTCTTATTCAGGGTGAAGGTCCTGACCTGACTGCATGCATTCACGCCCCCAAACCTGGCGTTTCCTGGGGCATGGCATCGATGTCTGACCCCAGGAGAAGTGAGGGCGAGGAGCTGGGTGTCTGGGGTGTCCCCTGCAGCCCTAATATTCTGTAAAACGCTAGAAACAGCGTTAAAGCAGACCAACACCCAGGATTTTGTCTGTCCTGGGTTTTGGTCCTTTGTTTCCGATCGGGATGTCCCGCTGTGTGACCCCCCCGATCGCCTGAAGAAACTCACATCATCCAGGTCCTACGGTGCATGTGCAGCAGCTCGTCCAATCATCACGCGCAGAGCCGCTGACGTCACGTCATCTAAGCCCTTGTCTAAGGCGAGCGGCTCCGAGTGCGCTGACGGCCGCATCCCCCGCTTCCCTCTAACAGGGAGCGCGCCCGCCATTCACAAATGCCTGACCCTGCTAGAGTGACAGCGGGGATGCGGCTCGCACATGCGCCGTTGGACCGGGAAGCAAGGTAAGTGAACGGGGCGACCTGGGGGGGTGTCACACAGCGGGGGCATCCCAATTTTTGATGCCCCGGGGGGAGGGAATCAATGGGCCTGGGAATCTTATAGATTCCCGGGCTGACAGGTAAAATTAAGTTTTTGGTTGCAATGGGCAGGCTGATTCATCACTAACGCCAGGTAGCGACAGATGAGCGCCTGTAGCGCGGATTTCAGAGCGTCCGCTAGTAGTCACTGTGTTCGGCCGTGGGTCGCTAGTTCATAGCGCCTCAGTCGCTGTGCAGCAATGATGAATACATTGTGAGGAGTCGCTATTTGACCAGTACAGCGCTGAATGGGAGCGCATGTTAGCGACTGGTCAGTGCGACCGACTCACAACATATTCATTTAAAAAAACAGCCTCACAAATCTCTGGCGCTGAAAAATACTTCTCTGAAGCCCAGAGCGCAGGAGGCTGTGTGATTAAAGTCTGTTTTTCAGCATCTATCCACCAGTAACAAAGCAACAACATATGGAATTACATTGTAACAACATTGTAACATGACACTTTAATGGCAGAGCTGTGATGTCACTTCTGAGGAAATATATAAAACATGAAAAAATTTTGAAAAAACTGCTTATTCAATGTCAGGAGAGGTCACAGAATTATTTGAGATTTTTAGGAAAAAAAAAAAATATACCCCGTTTAAAGAGAAGAAAAGGATCGTCCATTGAAATGTATGGGAGAGCGACAGGTAGCGAGAGGTCATACCTGGCGCTGTGCAAGGCTGAACGCCGGCGCTGTTCGCTGAGGCTGGGACAATGATGAATCAGACGCTACATGGCGCTATCCCAGTCGCTTAACAGATTCTGCTTGATAAATGTGTAATTGCTGCCGTGTCCGGCGTTCACCAGTCGCTACCTGACGCTACCTCTCATTAACCAGCCACTACCTGACGCTATCCCTTCATGAATAAGGCCCTAAGTCAGTAAGTAGTACCCTGAAGTAATATGTACTTTAACAATTATTTAATAGGCGTCCAGTGGATGTTGAGAATCAGTAGAGATGTTATAATAACATTAAAAGTAAGCGATATTGTATAATAATCCAGATATCTGTTTATGGACAATTACAAAGGAACTAGTCGCTCCTCAAGATGTAATTTCTCATATTATAATTAGACTTCATACAACTCTGCCTGCATAATGTATCAACCTACTGTATGCCAATACATCCTATTTTATTTTACTTAATTATTTTTTTTTAATTATTTTATTATTTATTATTATTATTTATTTATTTTATTTTATTTTATAATACGTCCTATTTTATTTTACATATTATTATTATTTATTTTATTATTTATGTATTATTATTATTATTTATTTTATTTTATAATACATCCTATTCTATTTTACTTATTATTATTATTTATTTTATTATTTATTTATTATTATTATTATTATTATTTATTTTATTTTATAATACGTCCTATTTTATTTTACTTATTATTATTATTTATTTTATTATTTATTATTTATGTATTATTATTATTATTATTTATTTTATTTTATTTTATAATACATCCTATTTTATTTTACTTATTATTATTATTTATTTTATTATTTATTTATTATTATTATTATTATTATTTATTTTATTTTATAATACGTCCTATTTTATTTTACTTATTATTATTATTATTATTTATTTTATTATTTATTATCATTTATTTTATTTTATAATACGTCCTATTTTATTGACATGTACTCTATACCATATGCAAACTTCAATAAAATCTTTGTAAAAGATTCCCGGGCTGATCACACTGGGTTTTGGTCTACTTTGAAAACACCGCCCTAGTGCACCACCAAAGAGAAACACTAATCTTAGACCTTCCCTGGAGGTTAATTAGGGCAGAACTGGGACATTACTGGGAAGCCGGGACTCTACACGCACCTACGGGTAGGAGTTCCAGCTTTAGCTCTAGTCTCACCTATCGGCTGCAAGCAATACCCGCTCATCTGGGATAGGTATCCCTGGATGGACAACTTGACAGGGACACCATGGATATCCATACCATCCAACTTTTCAATGTGGGAAAGAGGGACAACTGTTACAATTGAAGAAGAAAAATTGAGAAGTAGAATTAATTTTTATGAGCTGCCTGTATGCCATCTCTCACTTTCTCAGTGTGTGGAGGGATTTTCTCCCCTCCCTCCTCATAGGTTTAAACCATTACCAAGAATGGAATGTTGTGTCTGCTTGATGAGAAACAGATGTTCTTCATGTCTGAACTATATATAATATCTATCATATATGTGTATCTGTACATGTTTGAAATAGCCAATCAAATGTTGACATGTGTTCAGGCATCCAATCCGAATGGTCATTTAAGCTTCTTTGTCTGAAACTGTATTTAAGCAATGCCGAGGACATATCGGGCCCCCGGTTAACAGAATAAACATTCCATTTGCTGAAGACATTTTGCTTCTGAACATTAAGCCATGACCCCTCATTGAGGGATGGATTAAGCCACGCCCCCTCATTGAGGGATGGATTAAGCCACGCCCTCTCATTGAGGGATGGATTAAGTCACGCCCCCTCATTGAGGGATGGATTAAGCCACGCCCTCTCATTGAGGGATGGATTAAGCCACGCCCTCTCATTGAGGGATGGATTAAGCCACGCCCTCTCATTGAGGGATGGATTAAGCCACGCCCCCTCATTGAGGGATGGATTAAGCCACGCCCTCTCATTGAGGGATGGATTAAGTCACGCCCCCTCATTGAGGGATGGATTAAGCCACGCCCTCTCATTGAGGGATGGATTAAGCCACGCCCTCTCATTGAGGGATGGATTAAGCCACGCCCTCTCATTGAGGGATGGATTAAGTCACGCCCCCTCATTGAGGGATGGATGAAGCCACACTCTCTCATTGAGGGATAGATGAAGCCACACTCTCTCATTGAGGGATAGATAGGAGAAACGTTGAAACAGTTACAACAGAAACACTTTGAATAGACAAATAAATAATTTATTGCTGCAGATCTGCATGTTGCACCTCAAAGAGGGACCGTATGTAAATGAAGCCACACCCCTCATCGAGGGATGGATGAAGCCACACACCCCAGCAAGAGATGGATGAAGCCACGCCCCCCTATTGAGAGATGGATGAAGCCATGCCCCCTCATTGAGAGATGGATGAAGGCACGCCCCCTCATTGAGGGGTGGGTGAAGCCACGCCCCCCTCATTGGGGGGTGAATGAAGCCACGCCCCCTCATTGAGGGATGGATAGGAGATACATTGTAACAGTTGCAACAATAGAAACACTTGGAATAAGCAAATGAATCATTTATTGCTGCAGATCTGCATGTTACACCTCAAAGAGGGACAAATGAGAACAACGAGGGACAGGGGGGACATGGACTCAGAAGAGGGACAGTCCCTCCAAATCAGGGACACTTGAGAGGAATGTATATCACCATAGAATTGGATAACGGAACTGTAAAATAATGAATAATCCTCAGCTATGTGTTAATAACACTTCCAGTTATCTATGGAAAGTCACAAGTGTAAAGCTCAGTCTAGGAATAGGAACACGTCACAATTTACAATGAGCCTCAGGTTCCATTAATTATCCAAACCCTTTGTCTCTTATCATATTCAAAAGAATTAACTAGTTGCCAACCAGCAGGCCCGAATCCTTGGGGGTCCAGGGATATGGTTAATAGTTACTGCAGGGCTGTATTTACCATTAGGCAAACCTAGGCCTGTGCCTAGGGTGGCCACCTGCAAGGGGGCGAGGCACAACTTTAGTGCTATCAGAAAAAAATGGGCAGGCTGATTCATTACTAGACAGATGAGCGTCTGTAGCAGGCATTTCAGAGCGCCCGCTAGTATTCGCTGTGCTCGGCCGTGGGTCGCTAGTTTATAGCGACTCAGTCGATGTGCAGCAATGATGAGTACATTGTAAGGAGTCGCTATATGAGCAGTACAGTAATGTATGGGAGCGCATGTTAGCGACTGGTCAGTGCGACCGACTCACAACATATTCATCAAAAAAACAGCCGCCGGCGCTCAAAAATGCTTCGCTGAAGCCCAGAGCGCAGGAGGCTGTGTGATTAAAGTCTGTTTTTTAACATGTATCCACCAGTAACAAAGCGAAAACATATGGAATTACATTGTAACAACATTGGGCCTTATTTATCAAGGGATAGCGCCAGGTAGTGTCTCACTAGCGCCAGGTATCGCCAGCTATCGGCGGCTACCGACTCCAGAACGCCAGGCGGCGGACACAATCACGCATTTATCACGCTAAATGAGGCTAGCGCCGGCGAGAGCGTCAGCTAGCGCGCGATTCATCATGTAGCGGACTGCAACGAACAGCGCCGCTGCTAATCCCATCACAGCGCCAGGTATGACCTCTCGCTACCTGGCGCTCTCCAATGCATTTCAATGGAACAATCTTTAAATATTCATAATTAATTGATATTAATGTTTTTTTTTTTTTTTTTTTTTAAATGTCAAAAATTCTGTGACCACTTCTGCAATGTTAGATATTTTTTAAGGTAAAAAAATTAAAAAAATAAAATTTGTACAGAATTGATATTACAGGTCTGATATTAATGTATTTATATTACAAAATGTTTAGAAAAACTTGTTTAATTTTTTAATAAAAAAATATGGTTGTTTGGGGGTTAAAAAACTACTTTTAACACATCGCCGCCAGCGCTCTGGGGTTTAAAAAGCATTTCACAGCGCGAGAATTTTTTGAGCGTGATTTGTTAATGAATATGCTGGGAGCCGTTCGCTATGACCATTCGCTGTCAGGCGCTCCCATACAGCGCGGAACCTGTCAAACAGCGACTCCTAACCCCGTATTCAACATTACCGCACACCGACTGAGTCGCTGTCAACAACCGAACAACGGCCAAGCACAGCGAACACTAGTGGGCGCTGTGAAAATCACGCTACTGGCGCTCATCTGTCGCTACCTGGCGCTATTAATGAATCGGCCTCCCCGTAACATTAACACATTAATGGCAGAGCTGTGATGTCATTTCTGAGGAAATATATAAAACATGAAAAATATTTGGAAAAACTGCTTATTCAATGTCAGGAGAGGTCACAGAATTATTTGAGATTAAAAAAAAAAAAAAATAAATAACAAAAACACAGTTTAAAAAGAAATAAAAGAATGTCCATTGAAATGTATGGGAGAGCGACAGATAGCGACAGGTTAGATGTGGTGCTCTGCAAGGCTGTACACTGAGGCTGGGATAATGATGAATCGGACGCTACATGGCGTTATCCCAGTCGCTGAACAGAATCCGCTTTATAAATGTGTAATTGCTGCCGTGTCCGGCGTTCGTCTGCTGCTACGTGACGCTACCTGTCGCTATCGCTTCATGGATAAGGGTCTAAGCGTTAATGCCTTCTTACAAACGCTCCCGAGCCACATTGTGTGTCTAAAGGGGAGAGAGAGCGCAACGGCAGTGTGCAGCTTCATCCTGTCCCCTTTACTGCCGTGGCCATGTCCCTCCTGTGTGTTGGGGGGGGGGGCAGTAATATATAATAGAATGCGCGCTCCTCCGCATTTTTTCTCCTTGAAACCTCTTCACCCTTCACACATTTATTCTTTACATTGATGAAGTCATAGCGTCAGGGCAGGCGTCAGCAGTGGGCGTATCCAGGCAGGTGCCGGGGCCACTGCACATTCGTAGGACCCAACTTTGTTTATTTCCTTTTATTCTTTGTTTCTTTCTTTTGTCTGTTCTTTCTGCCATTCCCTTTCTTCTTTTTTTTTTATCTTCACTTCACTTCATTCTATTCAATTTTTTCCTTCTAGCACAGCGCTTCTCAAGCTGTGGGTCGGGACCCCGGCGGGGGGGTCGAACAACCAAAACACAGGGGTCGCCTAAAGTCATCGGAAAATACATATATCCGATGGCTTTAACTGCTGAGAAGTTGTGCTACCGTCAGCAGAGGCGCTATTCAGCCAGAACGCACGCCGTTATGGATGTGCGTTCCAAACCGAAGGCCTGCGCGCATGCGTGATTGCATCATCCGTCCGGGGCCTAAGAGGAACTGTATTGCGGGGTCACTGCAACATGAGGAACTGTATTGCGGGGTCACGGAAACATGAGGAACTGTATTGCGGGGTCACGGCAACATGAGGAGCTGTATTGCGGGGTCACGGAAACATGAGGAACTGTATTGCGGGGTCACGGAAACATGAGGAACTGTATTGCGGGGTCACGGCAACATGAGGAACTGTATTGCGGGGTCACGGCAACATGAGAAACTGTATTGCGGGGTCACGGCAACATGAGGAACTGTATTGCGGGGTCACAGCAACATGAGGAACTGTATTGCGGGGTCACAGCAACATGAGGAACTGTATTGCGGGGTCACAGCAACATGAGGAACTGTATTACGGGGTCACCGCAACATGAGGAACTGTATTGCGGGGTCACCGCAACATGAGGAACTGTATTGCAGGGGTCACCGCAACATGAGGAACTGTATTGCGGGGTCACTGCAACATGAGGAACTGTATTGCGGGGTCACTGCAACATGAGGAACTGTATTGCAGGGTCACGGCAACATGAGGAACTGTATTGCAAGGGTCACCGCAACATGAGGAACTGTATTGCGGGGTCACGGCAACATGAGGAACTGTATTGCAAGGGTCACCGCAACATGAGGAACTGTATTGCGGGGTCACCGCAACATGAGGAACTGTATTGCGGGGTCACCGCAACATGAGGAACTGTATTGCAAGGGTCACCGCAACATGAGGAACTGTATTGCGGGGTCTCCGTAACATGAGGAACTGTATTGCGGGGTCATGACAACATGAGGAACTGTATTGCGGGGTCACCGTAACATGAGGAACTGTATTGCGGGGTCACAGCAACATGAGGAACTGTATTGCGGGGTCACTGCAACATGAGGAACTGTATTGCGGGGTCACGGCAACATGAGGAAGTATATTGCAGGGTCACAGCAACATGAGGAACTGTATTGCGGGGTCACTGCAACATGAGGAACTGTATTACGGGGTCACCGCAACATGAGGAACTGTATTGCGGGGTCACCGCAACATGAGGAACTGTATTGCAGGGGTCACCACAACATGAGGAACTGTATTGCGGGGTCACGGCAACATGAGGAACTGTATTGCAGGGGTCACCGTAACATGAGGAACTGTATTGCGGGGTCATGGCAACATGAGGAACTGTATTACGGGGTCACCGCAACATGAGGAACTGTATTGCAGGGGTCACCGTAACATGAGGAACTGTATTGCGGGGTCACTGCAACATGAGGAACTGTATTGCGGGGTCACCGCAACATGAGGAACTGTATTGCAGGGGTCACGGCAACATGAGGAACTGTATTGCGGGGTCACGGCAACATGAGGAAGTGTATTGCGGGGTCACGGCAACATGAGGAACTGTATTGCGGGGTCACGGCAACATGAGGAAGTGTATTGCGGGGTCACGGCAACATGAGGAACTGTATTGCGGGGTCACTGCAACATGAGGAACTGTATTGCGGGGTCACGGCAACATGAGGAACTGTATTGCGGGGACACAGCAACATGAGGAACTGTATTGCGGGGTCACAGCAACATGAGGAACTGTATTGCGGAGTCACTGCAACATGAGGAACTGTATTGCGGGGTCAAAGCAACATGAGGAACTGTATTGCGGGGTCACGGCAACATGAGGAAGTGTATTGCGGGGTCACTGCAACATGAGGAACTGTATTGCGGGGTCAAAGCAACATGAGGAACTGTATTGCGGGGTCACCGCAACATGAGGAACTGTATTGCGGGGTCACCACAACATGAGGAACTGTATTGCGGGGTCACCGCAACATGAGGAACTGTATTGCGGGGTCACCGCAACATGAGGAACTGTATTGCGGGGTCACGGCAACATGAGGAAGTGTATTGCGGGGTCACGGCAACATGAGGAACTGTATTGCAGTGTCACTGCAACATGAGGAACTGTATTGCGGGGTCACAGCAACATGAGGAACTGTATTGCGGGGTCACTGCAACATGAGGAACTGTATTGCGGGGTCACTGCAACATGAGGAACTGTATTGCGGGGTCACTGCAACATGAGGAACTGTGTTGCGGGGTCACAGCAACATGAGGAACTGTATTGCGGAGTCACTGCAACATGAGGAACTGTATTGCGGGGTCACAGCAACATGAGGAACTGTATTGCGGGGTCACGGCAACATGAGGAAGTGTATTGCGGGGTCACAGCAACATGAGGAACTGTATTGCGGGGTCACGGCAACATGAGGAAGTGTATTGCGGGGTCACAGCAACATGAGGAACTGTATTGCGGGGTCACGGCAACATGAGGAAGTGTATTGCGGGGTCACGGCAACATGAGGAACTGTATTGCGGGGTCACTGCAACATGAGGAACTGTATTGCGGGGTCACAGCAACATGAGGAACTGTATTGCGGGGTCACTGCAACATGAGGAACTGTATTGCGGGGTCACAGCAACATGAGGAACTGTATTGCGGAGTCACTGCAACATGAGGAACTGTATTGCGGGGTCACGGCAACATGAGGAAGTGTATTGCGGGGTCACTGCAACATGAGGAACTGTATTGCGGGGTCACAGCAACATGAGGAACTGTATTGCGGGGTCACCGCAACATGAGGAACTGTATTGCGGGGTCACCGCAACATGAGGAACTGTATTGCGGGGTCACCGCAACATGAGGAACTGTATTGCGGGGTCACGGCAACATGAGGAAGTGTATTGCGGGGTCACAGCAACATGAGGAAGTGTATTGCGGGGTCACTGCAACATGAGGAAGTGTATTGCGGGGTCACGGCAACATGAGGAACTGTATTGCGGGGTCACGGCAACATGAGGAACTGTATTGCGGGGTCACTGCAACATGAGGAACTGTATTGCGGGGTCACTGCAACATGAGGAACTGTATTGCGGGGTCACGGCAACATGAGGAACTATATTGCGGGGTCACGGCAACATGAGGAACTGTATTGCGGAGTCACGGCAACATGAGGAACTGTATTGCGGGGTCACTGCAACATGAGGAACTGTATTGCGGGGTCACGGCAACATGAGGAACTGTATTGCGGAGTCACGGCAACATGAGGAACTGTATTGCGGAGTCACTGCAACATGAGGAACTGTATTGCGGGGTCACGGCAACATGAGGAAGTGTATTGCGGGGTCACTGCAACATGAGGAACTGTATTGCGGGGTCACGGCAACATGAGGAACTGTATTGCGGGGTCACAGCAACATGAGGAACTGTATTGCGGGGTCACCGCAACATGAGGAACTGTATTGCGGGGTCACCGCAACATGAGGAACTGTATTGCGGGGTCACGGCAACATGAGGAACTGTATTGCGGGGTCACGGCAACATGAGGAACTGTATTGCGGGGTCACGGCAACATGAGGAACTGTATTGCGGGGTCACGGCCACATGAGGAACTGTATTGCGGGGTCACCGCAACATGAGGAACTGTATTGCGGGGTCACGGCCACATGAGGAACTGTATTGCAGGGTCACAGCATTAGAAAGGTTGAGAACCACTGTTCTACTCTTTATCTTTCTTTCGATCTATTCTTTGTTTTTCTTTTTTTTCGCTTTTCTCTCTTTTTTCATCTGTTATGTCATTCATCTTCTTTCTTCTTTCATTCTCTAAAGTTTCATTCCTTCTATTCTTTTTTGTCTTTCCTTCTCCTTCTCTTTCTCTTTTCTGTCAGTGATTCTATTCTTTTTTTATGTATTATTATTTATTTATTTATTATTTAGATTCTTTCCAGCTTTTTTTTTCTCTAGCCGGTCCTGCTCAACGTTACCCAACAAATGGGCAGCAAGAACGCCAAATACGGCCCTGAGTTACCGGATACCCTCAAACCATAATGAACATGATTAGCATAATTAGGCGCACTAAATGGCGATCCCAAATCATAGGTTAGTCACATGACTAAGCCCATAACTGCATTCATTGTTTAATCGGATCTTCAGAGGGATCGGAGGGCGGAGTTTGGGGAGTTTTTGAGAACTCTCTAGACCGTCCAATGTTCCTCTTTGATCATTTTGAATCTCAAGTTTGCTTCAAATCATTCAACATTTGTTATTCAATCGAGGTTAATTGTTTATTATTCAGTTAAAGTGGATCAAAACCCCTCAAAACAACTCGCAGGCTGATTCGTTACTAGCGCCGGGTAACGGCACATGAGCGTCTGTACAGCGGCGCTAGTGCTTGCTCTGATCGGCCGTGAGTCGATATTACAGTCGCTGTAGTAACATGGCCGGCATTGATGAATTTGATGTGTGAGTCGCTATAACACCAGTACAGCGCTATATGGTAGCGAACGGTAGCGACTAGTCAGTGTGAGCGACTCAAACCATATTCATCAAAAAAACAGCCTCACACAGGGACGGCGCTCAAAATTGTGTCGCTGTATCCCAGAGCACCAGACGCTGTGTGATTAAAGTGGACCTCCCCCCTGTACATACAGATTGCCCACATTAATTTGGACCTTCACCCTGAATAAGAGCCTATCTTATATGTTCCCCCCCCCCTGTACATACAGATTGCTCACATTAATCCGGACCTTCACCCTGAATAAGAGCCTATCTTATATGTTTCCCCCCTGTACATACAGATTGCTCACATTAATCCGAACCCTCACCCTGAATAAGGGCCTATCTTATATGTTCCCCCCCCCCCCCGCCCTGTACATACAGATTGCCCACATTAATTTGGACCTTCACCCTGAATAAGAGCCTATCTTATATGTTCCCCCCCCCCTGTACATACAGATTGCCCACATTAATCCGGACCTTCACCCTGAATAAGAGTCTATCTTATATGTTTCCCCCCTGTACATACAGATTGCCCACATTAATCCGAACCCTCACCCTGAATAAGGGCCTATCTTTTATGTTTCCCCCCTGTACATACAGATTGCTCACATTAATCCGAACCCTCACCCTGAATAAGGGCCTATCTTTTATGTTTCCCCCCTGTGATTGCTCACATTAATCCGAACCCTCACCCTGAATAAGAGCCTATCTTGTATGTTTCCCACACCCTTTACATACAGATTGCCCACATTAATCCGGACCTTCACCCTGAATAATTGCCTATCTTATATGTTTCCCCCCTGTACATACAGAATGCTCACATTAATTCGGACCTTCACCCTGAATAAGAGCCTATCTTATATGTTTCCCCCCTGTACATACAGATTCTCCACATTAATCCGGACCTTCACCCTGAATAAGAGCCTATCTTATATGTTTCCCACACCCTGTACATACAGATTGCTCACATTAATCCGGACCGCCACCCTCAATAAGAGCCTATCTTGTATGTTTCCCCCCTGTACATACAGATTGCCCACATTAATCCGGACCTTCACCCTGAATAAGAGCCTATCTTATATGTTTCCAACACCCTGTACATACAGATTGCCCACAGTAATCCTGACCTTCACCCTGAATAAGAGCCTATCTTGTATGTTTGCCCCCTGTACATACAGATTGCTCACATTAATTCGGACTCTCACCCTGAATAAGAGCCTATCTTGTATGTTTCCAACACCCTTTACATACAGATTGCCCACATTAATCCGGACCCTCACCCTGAATAAGAGCCTATCTTTTATGTTTCCCCCCTGTACATACAGATTGCTCACATAAATCCGAACCCTCACCCTGAATAAGAGCCTATCTTGTATGTTTGCCCCCTGTACATACAGATTGCTCACATTAATCCGGACCCTCACCCTGAATAAGAGCCTATCTTGTATGTTTCCCACACCCTTTACATACAGATTGCCCACATTAATCCGGACCTTCACCCTGAATAATTGCCTATCTTATATGTTTCCCCCCTGTACATACAGAATGCTCACATTAATCCGGACCTTCACCCTGAATAAGAGCCTATCTTATATGTTTCTCACACCCTGTACATACAGATTGCTCACATTAATCCGGACCTTCACCCTGAATAAGAGCCTATCTTGTATGTTTCCCCCCTGTACATACAGATTGCCCACATTAATCCGGACCTTCACCCTGAATAAGAGCCTATCTTATATGTTTCCCACACCCTGTACATACAGATTGCCCACAGTAATCCGGACCTTCACCCTGAATAAGAGCCTATCTTATATGTTTCCCACACCCTGTACATACAGATTGCCCACATTAATCCGGAGAGCAGTTGATTTTAAAGCGGGACAAAACCCAACAGGGCCGGATGTGGGATCGCGCATATGTGTGATCTAAAGGGGCATCTCTGTTATAGTCAAAATTCCAGGTTTTGTTTCGCTTTAAAGTGGACCAAGACCCAGGATTTTTACCTATCCTGGGTTTTGGTCCTTGCCCCCGATCGGAGATACCCCGCTGTGTGAAACCCTCCAGATCGCCGATGCCAACTCACCCCTTCCTGGTCCTACGGCGCATGTGCGGCGGCTCCTGCAATTAGTGCAATCGGAGCCGCTGACATCACAACGTCTAAGAACAGCGGCTCCGAGAGCGCTGGTGGCTGCATCCCCCACTTCCCTCCAACAGGGAGCGCGCCCGCCATTCACAAATGCCTGACCTTGCTAGAGGGATAGCGGGGATGCAGTTCCTGCATGCGCCGTGGGACCAGGTAGCAAGGTAAGTGAAAGGGGCGACCTGGGGGTATCACACAGCGGGGCGAATCGATCGTCCCGGGAATCTTATAGATTCCCAGACCGATTGCGCTGGGTTTTTGTCCACTTTAAGGCAAGTGTGACAAGGCCCTAAGTCTGCATGCGGTTGGATTAATGCACTTTGGGGGGTCCGTTCTGAAGGAAACGTTCTACCACGCCACGGCCCCTACACACAGGTAAGATATTGGGGCACCTCAATTTTGTACCTGCAGAGTTTGTACCTGCAGATGAAGGTTATAGGTAATTTCCCTAAAAGTAGACCAAAACCCAGGATTTTGAATATCCTGGGTTTTGGTCTTTTCCCCCACACCAAATTGGGAGTACCCCACTAAGTGAAACCCCCCAGATCACCCTCCTATACAGCCGCGATGGGTCCTCGCCCTCCTATACAGCCGCGATGGGTCCTCGCCCTCCTATACAGCCGCGATGGGTCCTCGCCCTCCTATACAGCCGCGATGGGTCCTCGCCCTCCTATACAGCCGCGATGGGTCCTCGCCCTGCTATACAGCCGCGATGGGTCCTCGCCCTCCTATACAGCCGCGATGGGTCCTCGCCCTCCTATACAGCCGCGATGGGTCCTCGCCCTCCTATACAGCCGCGATGGGTCCTCGCCCTCCTATACAGCCGCGATGGGTCCTCGCCCTCCTATACAGCCGCGATGGGTCCTCGCCCTCCTATACAGCCGCGATGGGTCCTCGCCCTCCTATACAGCCGCGATGGGTCCTCGCCCTCCTATACAGCCGCGATGGGTCCTCGCCCTCCTATACAGCCGCGATGGGTCCTCGCCCTCCTATACAGCCGCGATGGGTCCTCGCCCTGCTATACAGCCGCGATGGGTCCTCGCCCTCCTATACAGCCGCGATGGGTCCTCGCCCTCCTATACAGCCGCGATGGGTCCTCGCCCTCCTATACAGCCGCGATGGGTCCTCGCCCTCCTATACAGCCGCGATGGGTCCTCGCCCTCCTATACAGCCGCGATGGGTCCTCGCCCTCCTATACAGCCGCGATGGGTCCTCGCCCTCCTATACAGCCGCGATGGGTCCTCGCCCTCCTATACAGCCGCGATGGGTCCTCGCCCTCCTATACAGCCGCGATGGGTCCTCGCCCTCCTATACAGCCGCGATGGGTCCTCGCCCTCCTATACAGCCGCGATGGGTCCTCGCCCTCCTATACAGCCGCGATGGGTCCTCACCCTCCTATACAGCCCTGATGAGTCCTCACCCTCCTATAAAGCCGTGATGTGTCCTCACCCTCCTATACAGCCGTGATGTGTCCTCACCCTCCTATACAGCCACGATGTGTCCTCACCCTCCTATACAGCCGCGATGTGTCCTCACCCTCCTATACAGCCGCGATGTGTCCTCACCCTCCTATACAGCCGCGATGTGTCCTCATCTTCCTATACAGCCCTGTGTCCTCACCCTCCTATACAGCCGTGATGCGTCCTCACCCTCCTATACAGCCGTGATGCGTCCTCGCCCTCCTATACAGCCCTGATGCGTCCTCGCCCTCCTATACAGCCCTGATGCGTCCTCGCCCTCCTATACAGCCCTGATGCGTCCTCGCCCTCCTCTACAGCCGTGACGCGTCCTCGCCCTTCTATACAGCCGTGACGTGTCCTCGCCCTCCTCTACAGCCGTGACGTGTCCTCGCCCTCCTCTACAGCCGTGACGTGTCCTCGCCCTCCTCTACAGCCGTGACGTGTCCTCGCCCTCCTCTACAGCCGTGACGTGTCCTCGCCCTCCTCTACAGCCGTGACGTGTCCTCGCCCTCCTCTACAGCCGTGACGTGTCCTCGCCCTCCTCTACAGCCGTGACGTGTCCTCGCCCTCCTCTACAGCCGTGACGTGTCCTCGCCCTCCTCTACAGCCGTGACGTGTCCTCGCCCTCCTCTACAGCCGTGACGTGTCCTCGCCCTCCTCTACAGCCGTGACGTGTCCTCGCCCTCCTCTACAGCCGTGACGTGTCCTCGCCCTCCTCTACAGCCGTGACGTGTCCTCGCCCTCCTCTACAGCCGTGACGTGTCCTCGCCCTCCTCTACAGCCGTGACGTGTCCTCGCCCTCCTCTACAGCCGTGACGTGTCCTCGCCCTCCTCTACAGCCGTGACGTGTCCTCGCCCTCCTCTACAGCCGTGACGTGTCCTCGCCCTCCTCTACAGCCGTGACGTGTCCTCGCCCTCCTCTACAGCCGTGACGTGTCCTCGCCCTCCTCTACAGCCGTGACGTGTCCTCGCCCTCCTCTACAGCCGTGACGTGTCCTCGCCCTCCTCTACAGCCGTGACGTGTCCTCGCCCTCCTCTACAGCCGTGACGTGTCCTCGCCCTCCTCTACAGCCGTGACGTGTCCTCGCCCTCCTCTACAGCCGTGACGTGTCCTCGCCCTCCTACACTGATCACCTGCTGTAAAGCGCTGCATCCTCCATTCACTGCCATTGTTGTGTGTAGCAATGATGTCATAGCCACACCTATGCAACGAATGATCACCTGCTGTAAAGCGCTGCCTCCTCCATTCACTGCCATTGTTGTGTGTAGCAATGATGTCATAGCCACACCTATGCAACGAATGATCACCTGCTGTAAAGCGCTGCATCCTCCATTCACTGCCATTGTTGTGTGTGTGGCAGTGATGTCATAGCCACACCTATGCAACGACTGATCATTTGACACCTTACAGAGAGGGACAGTTAAAATAAAGTGTTCTGGGACGTTTTGATAAGCAAAAATATCAGTTTCTAGTTCTACATCCTAAGGAGAGAATAATACCATTTTGTGAGTACTCACCTGTAAAATGGGTATTACGAGTATGTCACACACCCCGCTTCCAACATTCATGACACTTGGGACATCCAATAGCAGTGTCAATAATGGGTGGGGATCCAACAAGGAAATAAGGCATAACTTAAATTACTGCAGCTTGCAGAACCTTGCGGCCAAAAGCAACATCCGCTGAGGCCCGCACATCAACCTTGTAAAACTTAGAAAAAGTATGCACCAAAGACCAAGTAGCAGCCTTGCAAACTTGTTCAACAGAAGCCTGGTGCTGAAAAGCCCAAGAGGCTCCAATACCACGAGTAGAATGAGCAGTAACACGAAAAGGGGGAACTTTCCCCTTAGCAGAATAGGCCCCAATAATGGCCTGACGTATCCATTTACTAATGGAAGACTTGGTGGGCGCCAAACCCTTCCTAGGCCCAGAAGGCACAGCAAAAAAGGCAACCCTCCTACGAAACGCCGAAGTAGTAACCAAATAATATTTAACGCAACGAACTACATCCAAAGAATGTAAAACCCCTTCCTTGTCATTACTAGGATTAAGGCACAATGAAGGAAGAACTATATCCTGATTTAGGTGGAAAGCAGACACCACCTTAGGAAGGAAATCCGGTTTAAAACAGAAAACCACCTTGTCCTGGTGCCTCTCAAAGTAAGGAGCCTGGATTGACAGGGCCCCCAATTCTGAAACCCGACGGACAGAGGTAATAGCAACCAAAAAAGCGACCTTCTGAGTAAGAATATGAAGAGGAACATCCTGCAATGGCTCAAAAGGAGCAGCCTGCATAACAGAAAGCACCAAGTTCAGATCCCAAACTGGAAGTAAGGGCTTTCTAGGAGGCCGCACATGCATGACCCCCTGGAAAAAAGTCTTAACCAAAGGATGAAGAGCAAAAGATCTTTGAAAGAAAATAGCCAAAGCAGAAACCTGCCCTTTCAAAGTACTAATCTGGAACCCCAAATCCAGACCACGTTGCAGAAACTCCAAAATCCTAGGGATGGAAAAATACCATTTTGTGAATACTCACCTGTAAAATGGGTATTATAAGTATGTCACACACCCCACTTCAGACTTAATAATTACACTAGGGTTAACGCACCTCTAGGTGGCAGCATTGCAGAGGACTTCTCCAAAAAACTTCAACAGGCCCCTCCCGGTCTATACATACCTGGTACCTCCCAAGAACCTCCCAGTGTTAGAACAGCAGTAAGACAAGGTACCAGAACCAAACAATGTAACCCTCAACGTAAAGAACCAAACTTCACCAAATAGAGAGCCAGGATACCAAAAAGGGCGGGTGAAGTGGGGTGTGTGACATACTTATAATACCCATTTTACAGGTGAGTATTCACAAAATGGTATTATTCTAAGTATGTCACACACCCCACTTCAGACTTAATAATTACACTAGGGACATCCAACAGCAGTGTCCAGAAAAGGGTGGGTATCCGAACAGGCAATAACGCAGAAAAAATTCAAACCACTGCAGCCTGCAAAACCTTGCGGCCAAAAACAGCATCCGCTGAAGCCCGCACATCAACCTTATAGAACTTAGAAAAAGTATGAACAGAAGACCAAGTTGCAGCCTTACACACTTGTTCAACAGAAGCCTGGTGCTGAAAAGCCCAGGACGCACCAATTGCCCGAGTAGAATGAGCAGTAACACGGAAAGGAGGATCCTTCCCCTTGGCCGAATAAGCACCAATAATGGCCTGACGAATCCATTTACTAATGGAAGATTTGGCCGGAGCCAACCCCTTCCTAGGCCCACATGGCACAACGAAACAGGCATCAGTCTTACGAAAAAAAGACGTCGCACGAAGATAGAACCTGACACAACGAACCACATCCAAGCAGTGCAAAGCACGCTCCTTGACATTCTTAGGCTTAGGACACAAAGAAGGAAGAACAATGTCCTGGTTAAGATGAAAAGCAGAAACCACTTTAGGGAGAAAATCTGACTTGTAACGAAAAACCACTTTGTCCTGATGATCCTCAAAATAAGGAGCCTGAATAGACAAAGCAGCCAGCTCTGAAACACGCCTAACCGAAGTAATGGCCACCAGAAAGGCAACCTTCTGAGTGAGAATGGACAAAGCAACATCCCGCAAGGGCTCAAAAGGAGGAGCCATAAGAGCAGAAAGAACCAAATTCAGGTCCCAAACTGGGAGCAAAGGCTTCCTAGGAGGCCGCACATGCGAGACCCCCTGGAAAAAAGTCTTGACCAAAGAATGACTAGCAAAAGATTTCTGGAAAAAAATTGACAAAGCAGAAACCTGCCCCTTCAAGGTACTCAACTGAAGGCCAGAGTCCAGACCCGTCTGAAGGAACTCCAAAATCCTAGACACAGAAAAGACCCGGCAGGGCAAAGACCTAGCCTCACACCAATCAATATAAGCTCTCCAATACCTGTAATATATGGAAGAAGAAGATCTCTTCCTAGCACCAATAAGAGTCTGAATGACCGCATCCGAAAGACCCTCCTCCTTTAAGATGGAGGTTTCAGCAGCCAAGCCGTCAAAGCCAGCGTTTGTAAACTGGGGTAACAGAGATGACCCTGAGTGAGAAGATCTGGCCGAAGAGGCAGATCGAACCGATCCACGGCCAGACGGACGATGTCCGCGAACCACACCCGCCTTGGCCACCTTGGAGCCACGAGAATGGCGGGAACTCCTTCCAGAACCAACTTTCGCAGAACCCTGCCTAGCATGGGAATCGGAGGAAACAGATAAAGAAACCCCAGGTCCCTCCAGCTCAGGGACATGGCATCCACCGCCAGAGCCAGAGGGTCCCGGGACAGGGACACAAAGGATGGAAGCTTGTGATTGTGACGAGAGGCAAACAGATCCACCTCTGGTGTCCCCCACCGGAGACAAAGTGACCGAAACACCTGGGGATGGAGAGACCACTCCCCCCGACGGGACGCACACCGGCTCAGAAAATCGCCCTCCGTGTTTTCCACACCCGGAATGTAAACTGCCGAGATGCAAGGTACATGAGTCTCCGCCCAGACCAAAATCAGAGACACTTCCCTGTGGGCACCCAGACTGCGAGTCCCCCCTTGGTGATTGATGTAAGCAACCGCCGTCTGATTGTCCGAGCGAACCTGAACCGGCAGACCTTGTAAATGATGCGTCAAGTGAGACAGAACCAACCTGATGGCCCGCAATTCCAGAACATTGATGGGCAAGTGAGCCTCCTGAGGGTCCCACTGCCCCTGAAACCGAAGATCCTTCCAATAACCTCCCCAGCCTGACAGACTGGCATCCGTGGTGACAGTTTCCCAAAGTGGAGTCAGAAACGACCTGCCCTTCAGAAGATTGTCCGAGACCAACCACCACAGAAGGGACTGCCGAACCCGAGGGGACAACCGGAAGGACCGATCCAACGACCCCGGGCACCGGTTCCAAGACGCCAAAAGATGGAGTTGAAGAGTCCTCGTATGAAACTGAGCAAAGGGAACTGCCTCGAACGAGGCCACCATCAACCCCACCAGTCTCATCCCCAGACGAATGGACGGATGAGGATGGGAGAGGAGCAGCCGGGCCAATTCCTGAATCATCAGAACCTTGGCCTGAGGAAGAAACACTCTGTGCTGGCAGGAGTCCAGCGACATCCCCAGAAAGGTCACCACCCTGGCCGGAACCAGCGAGGACTTGGGGTAATTGATCACCCAGCCGAACCTCACCAACATAGACACCACCGTGCTGGTGTCCCCTTCTGCTTGACTGAAGGAAGGAGCCATGATGAGAAGATCGTCCAGGTAAGGCACAATGCGAATCCCCTGAGCTCTGAGCAGGGCCATCACCCCCGCCAACACCTTGGTGAACACTCTCGGAGCAGAGGTGAGCCCGAATGGAAGAGCCACAAACTGAAAATGCCGATCCCCCACCACGAAACGGAGGAACCGCTGATGAGCAGGAAAAATCGGCACGTGCAGGTACGCATCCTTGATGTCTATGGACGTCATAAAGTCCCCCTGCCGAAGCGAACCGATCGCCGACCGCAGGGTCTCCATGCGAAACTTCCGAGGACGAATAAACCTGTTGAGAAACTTCAAATCCAGAATAGGACGGAAGGACCCGTCCTTTTTGGGGACCGTGAAGAGATTGGAAAACCCGCGTCCCATCTCCGAAGGAGGAACCGGGCAAATGACGGCCAAATCCAGAAGATTCCTTACTGCCGCCAGGAGCCCCTGCGCGGCCAAAGGATCCAAAGACACCCGAGACCTGAAGAACCTTGGAGGAGGAAGGGACTCGAACTCCAACTTGTAACCGGCCGAAACCACCTCCCGGATCCATCTGTCCGGGACCTCCTGGTCCCACACCCGGGAGAAAAGTTGCAACCGTCCCCCCACCCGAACGGGTGAGGGCGCCCCCTCATTGCTGGATGGGCTTGGCAGCCGGCTTGGGCTTGGCACCCCAGACGCGGGTGGGACGACCACGGCCTCTGCCCCTATTCCAACTGCCGCCCCTGGGGGCCGGGGAGCCCGCACCTCTACCGGCGCCAACTCCCCGAAAGGACGGATTGAACGAGACCATCCCCCGAAAGGAACGACGAAATTTCTTGCGCTGAGGTAACTTACCTCCCTTGGCAACAGAGTCCAGCCTCTCACCAAAAAGCCTCAAACCCATAAAGGGCAGAGCCGTGAGCGATCTTTTAGAATTAAAATCAGCTGTCCACTGTCTCAACCACACACAGCGCCGGATAGCTACCAGCAAGGCAGTAGCCCTGCCACACATCAGCATGGCATCCTCCTGAGCGGCCAGGATGAAGGACAAAAAAGCATCACAGCGCTTAAGCCCAAGGGACTCATCACTGGAGGGCTCGAGATCCACCCCCAAGTCCCTGACAATAGACCTGACAGCAAAAGTCAAAAGAGCCGAAGCACAGACAGGCCTTAACACCGAACCCGCACATACAAAACCATGACGGGCAAGCTGATCAACCCGGCGATCCTCACCGTCCCTGAGCGAAGTCGTGTCAGGGGAATGCACGACCGCCGTGTTGGACAGTCCCAAGACCGGAGTATCTACCTCAGGGGGGACAGACCAACGCTTCATCAATTCCGCCGGAAAGGGATACTTCCTATCCCAGCTAGACGGCACACCAACAAGACGTGTAGGTTGCTCCCATTGCTTGAAGACAATTTCTTCAAAGTGCTGTTGGCTGGGAAATTCCAGACGCTGCTTGGAAACCCCAAAAAGCTGACCCTTGGGCCTGGGAGCAACCACCGGAGGCTCCAAATCCAACACCTCAAACATCTGGCTCAAAATGGTAGAGGAATCGAGAGGGAGGCCATCATCCTGATCTCCCTCAGAACCCAGCAACTGCTGAACATCAGAATCTTCATCCTCAATTAGCTCACCTTCTTCACGGGGACGATCCGACCAATCCAGATCTCCCACAACTTCCTCATCTGAATCCGGCGGAGGCGGAGACAGATGCTTCCGCTTAGCTGAAACCTTCTGAGCGGCTATAGCAGAAAACCGCTTCTCAAGGCTGGTCAAGCGGGCACATACCTCAGACTGCGAATCCCCGCCCAGGACAACGTCACACGGGGTCCGGAATAAGCGAGGGGGAGAGGGAGATGGCGCGGCTGACGAAGTGCTAGGCACCGGAGTACTGGACTGCCGTGCAATGTTCTGCTGTGCACAAGGGATACACAAAATGACATCATCTCCCTGGAGCGGAGCCCCACAACCCCCGCACACCTTGGATTGTCCCGAAGAACCATTCCCGGTATCTGTGGCAACCTCCATGTGGTGAAATTATGGTATTTGCAGAACCCAGGGATTTATGCGGTACGCGACCCGGGATGCCCCTAAATAACCTAACACTAGTCTAAGGACAGACACAAGATCCTGACCCAGGGGAATAGCATAAGGCCCTAATAAAAATAGAATAAATGTATATATATATATATATATTATATAGCAAGGACAAAAAACACCCCCCACGAGCCAGGTATATATGACCGGGAGAGCCCTGCCAGACGGGATCCCAGGATCTGAAAAACACAAAGGGAGAGAGAGAGAGACAGGCGTCAATCAGCACCATGCCAAAAAACACCGCATAATATACAAAACCCCCCTTTACCACCCCCCCCCTCATTAACCAGAGCAACGGAAGTGGTTAATGCCAGCCAGCACCATCAAGCTGCGCCGGGGCGAGGAGGGAGGCAAGGGAGAAGGAAGGATCCGAGGGGTCACTGACATGGCCCAAGAACCGCCTACCTGGAGAGAAGAGGAACCGCGCAGCCAGCAGAAGATGGCGGCCAGCACACCGAGGACAGAGGAAGAGAGAAGCTCCGGGAGCGCGGGAGCCGAGAAGGCCCCGCCCCTCAGGCCGTCCAATCCGTGCGCGGCCCGCGCGCGCGACCCCGCCCCCAGGCAGCGTCAGCGTCTGCCTGCGGGGACCGCCATCAGACCTCGATCACGGGGCCGGCGGCGCCACCCGCCGGCTCCCGGAGTACAGCGTCGAAGAACACAGACCCACACACTGATCAAAGTCTCCCCTGAGCAGCCGGGCAAACAAGCTGCAGGCGCCGAATACGGCGCCCAGCCACCCGCGGGACCGCGGCGCAGCACGCCGCTAGGCCCTGCCCCCCCCGGCTCCTGAGGGGAGAACACATACACAGCCATGAACAGACAGTGAAGGCACAAGTAAAATCACAAGTAAAAACACAAAGTAAAATCACAAATGGAAAGCGCAGCAGCACACTCACACAACATGTGCATAGTAAAGCATGACACTGTCCCCAGCGCGTCCCACACCCCGGAAGAGACACAACACCCCAGGGCAAGGACAACCTGACCACTAACTCCTATAAAAAAGGGGGCATCCCACATCTGGATCACCACTCCGGGAATCCCGCTATGCCCCGCAATGAAGGGTCGAGCGGAGGAGCTAATCTCCTAGGCACCAATGGTGCCGGCTACCTTATTGCCCGGCCTACAGCCGAAGCTGGGAGGCTGCCATTACATAGAACACAATTCAAACAAAAGCCGGGCAGAAATAGACCATGGGGGGGGGGGCCGGGGGGATACCCCGGCTACCTGCAAGCAGGAGACTTCTTTCTTCTGTCTTGTCGCCACCTTGCAGAGAACAACACTGGGAGGTTCTTGGGAGGTACCAGGTATGTATAGACCGGGAGGGGCCTGTTGAAGTTTTTTGGAGAAGTCCTCTGCAATGCTGCCACCTAGAGGTGCGTTAACCCTAGTGTAATTATTAAGTCTGAAGTGGGGTGTGTGACATACTTAGAATATACCCTGCAGGGCAAGGCCCTAGACTCACACCAATCAATATAGGACCTCCAAGTCCTGTAGTAAACAACAGAGGAAGATTTCTTCCTAGCTCTAACAAGAGTCTGAATGACAGCGTCAGAAAGACCTTCCTCCTTTAAGATGGAGACTTCAGCAGCCATGCCGTCAAAGCCAGCGTTGGTAAATTGGGGTAACAGAGTTGACCCTGGGCGATGAGATCTGGAGAAGAGGCAGATGGAACTGATCCACTGCCAGCCTTGTGACGTCTGCGAACCACAGGCATCTGGGCTACCTTGGAGCCACCAGAATTGCTGGTGCCCCTTCCAGAACTAACTTGCGCACCACCTTGCTTATCATGGCGAATGGGGGAAACAGATATAGGAACCCCAGATCCTTCCAGGCCAGAGACATGGCATCCGCTGCCACTGCCAGAGGATCCTGGGATAGAGACACAAAGGCTGGAAGTTTGTGGTTGTGATGAGAAGCAAACAGGTCCAACCGGAGTCCCCCACTTGTGACAAAGGAACTGAAAGACCCTGGGATTGAGAGGCCACTCCCCCTGGCGAGCGCATCCTCTGCTCAGGGAGTCTGCTTCCATGTTCTCTACCCCCGGAATGTAAACTGCCGATATGCAGGGAACATTGATCTCTGCCCAGTGGAGGATCAGAGACACTTCCCGGAGGGCACCCCAACTGCGAGTCCCTCCCTGGTGATTGATGTATGCAACCGCTGTTCGATTGTCTGACCGAACCTGAACTGGCAGACCCCTCAAGAAACGGGTCAGTCGAAGTAGAACTAAACGAATGGCCCGTAGCTCCAATAGATTGATCGGAGAGTGAGCCTCCTGAGGCCCCCACAACCCCTGGAACCGATGTTCACTCCAGAGGCCCCCCTAGCCCACCAGGCTGGCGTCCCTGGTGACCAATTCCCAACAGGGGTCAGAAATGACTTGCCCTTCTTGAGATTGCTAGAAATCAGCCACCACTGAAGGGACTGCAGAACGTGGGGAGACAACAGACAAATCTGATACAAAGACAGTGGACACTTGTCCCACTTTGCCAAGAGGAAGAGCTGAAGCGTCCTCATGTGAAACTGAGCAAAAGGAACCGCTTCGAATGTGGCCACCATCAGCCCCACTAGTCTCATCCCCAGGCGGATAGACTGACGAGGGTTGGACAAGAACAGACGAATCAGATCCTGAATCAGAACGATTTTGGACTGAGGAAGAAATACCCTGGCCTGAAAGGTATCCAGTATCAGGCCCAAAAGGGGAATCTCCCTGGCTGGACAAAGAGAGGACTTGGAATGGTTTATCACCCAACCGAACCTCTCTAGCGTAGCCACTACCGTCCTGGTGTCCAATTCCGCCTGATTGAAAGAAGAGGCTGTGATGAGAAGGTCGTCCAGAAATG
Organism: Gastrophryne carolinensis; assembly: GCA_027917425.1. Taxonomy (NCBI): domain Eukaryota; kingdom Metazoa; phylum Chordata; class Amphibia; order Anura; family Microhylidae; genus Gastrophryne; species Gastrophryne carolinensis. The sequence continues at coordinate 4,509,209 of CM051243.1, forward strand.
GCACAATGCGAATGCCCTGGACCCTGAGAATAGCCATCACTCCTGGCAACATCTTGGTAAAAACTTCTACTGTGAACCTGAGAAATCTCTGGTGAGCGGAAAAAATAGGAATGTGCAGATAAGCATCCTTGATCCTTCTGAAGAGGATAAATTGATTGAGTCGCCTCAGGTCTAGAATAGGCCGAACAGAGCCGTCCTTCTTGGGTACCGTGAATAGGTTGGAGTAAAACCCCAGACCCCTTTCCGCTAGAGGCACTAGGCAGATGACAGCCATGTCTAATAGGTTCGCCACTGCCGCCCGGAGCCCCTGCGCAATCACCGGATCCAAGGGCATCCGGGACCTGAAATCTGGGAGGAGGCCAGAACTCGAATTCCAGTTTGTAACCGGAGGACACAACTTCCAGAATCCATCTGTCTGATACCTCTTGGACCCAAGCCTGGAAGAAGAACCGCAGCCGTCCCCCCACCCGTAAGGGTGAGGGCGCCGCCTCATTGCTGGGCAGGCTTGGAAGCAGGCTGAGGCTTGGACCCCCAACTCTGGCCTGGACGGCCACGTCCTCTTCCTCTGTTCCACGCAGTCCCCCTAGAGACTGAAAAGGCCGATCCTCTACCAGGTCTGGACCCACGAAAGGAAGAGTTAAAGGAGGCCAGTCCCCGAAAGGAACGACGTTGTCTCTTACGCTGAGGCAATTTCCCTCCTTTAATGACAGAATCCAATTTTTCACCAAAGAGGCGCAAACCCTTCCCAAAGGGAAGTGCTGTAAGCGACTTTTTGGCCACAACATCAGCCGCCCACTGGTGTAACCATATAGACCGCCGAATAGCAATTAACAAGGCGGAAGTTCTGCTGCACATGGCCAAGGTATCATCCAAAGCAGAAAGTACAAAAGACACAAATAATTCACATCGCCTGAGGGCGACAAACTCATCAGAGGCTGGATCAAGCCCTGAGGTATTCAATAGGTCTCTAACAACAGACCTAACAGCCACTGCCATAAGTGCCGAAGCACCCACAGGCCGAACCAACACTAGCAAAAGAGTGGCACGCCATTTGATCAATACACTTGTCCTCTCCATCCTTAAGGGTAGTGGATTCAGGAGAATGCAACACAGAGCAATTGGACAAATTGAGCACAGGGACATCCACCTCAGGAGGGGATGACCAACGCTTAACTGTGTCTGCTGGAAAAGGATATTTTATATCCCAGCCTAAAGGAATGCCAGGAAGCCATGCAGGCTTCTCCCATTCCTTAAGAATGATATCCTCAAAATGTTGCTGGTTAGGAAACTCTAAACAAGGCTTGGAGGCTCCAAAGAACTCCCCTTTTTGAGGAGGGGCTGCTTCTGGAGGTGTGATAGCCAAAACCTCAAACAATTGAGCAAGAGCTTTAGGGGTGTCAAAAACATCCCCCTCTCCTTGTTCAACGTCAGTACCCACAAATTGCTGAGCATCAGAAATATCAGATTCCTCACAAAAATACAACTCTGTGAAGTACTCACCTGTAGAGTTGGTATTATATGCAGACAGCACGTCCTGCTCCAGACATAGTCCTTACATGTGGGTATACCTCCGCCTTCAGCGGCGTGCACTGCAGAAGCATGAAGAAAACAAGCTCCTCCCGGCCCTACATATACCGAGGGACCTCCCACAAATCCCCAGCATTGAAAAGCAGTGAGAGAAGAAGCCAGGAGGAAAACAACCACCCAGAGACTGGCAATAATATCCAAGATAATAATCACCACACAGGGGATCCAGAACAAAGTGAATCAGGGTGGGGTGGAGCAGGACGTGCTGTCTGCATATAATACCAACTCTACAGGTGAGTACTTCACAGAGTTGTATTATTCTAAGCAGACAGCACGTCCTGCTCCAGACATAGTCCTTACATGTGGGACATCCAATAGCAGTGTCCATAAGTAGGGTGGGATCCCCATGAAAAAAGGCACAGCCAACCAAAACAGCGCTATCGCCTGTAACCTTGCTACCAGGAGCAACTAGAGCAAAGCTCTAACTTAACTTATGAAGCCTTACAAGGCTAATGAAACACGAGCAGAGAACTAGTCAGCCTGCTCAACAACCAAGTGCATAAGGCCCAAGCCAAGCACCGGTAGAAGAAATCCAAACCAAGAGAAGAATGAATCTCCCTTAACAGGCCAGAGTGACAGCCTAACCATGCTACTAGCGATAACAAAGTAGCCATGGCAACCATAGAACCTTTCCCGTCAGGGAATACGAACCCTGGTCTCGGCGAGACCAACTTAATACTGAACACGAGCTAACAAGGCTCCTCAAGAGCAAACATGATAATCAGGAGCTCAGAAGGGCAACCAGCCAAGCAAGACCAGTCCAACAGGCTCCCATACTCATGGGAGTAATCAGATCCTGCTGCAAGAAGGATGGTGACATCTATAAGCCCAACGGGCATAGCCCCAACCCTGGACAGGAAGCAGTCCAGAGGTTCCCAACGCCTATTGAGGGATACAGATCCCTTCTAAGCTCAGAGTAAGCAGAACACCAGTCCAAAGACCATAGGTTCTGGAATAGAGAAGAATAACAACCCTCCGCCTGGACTCAAGCTTGGTGCAAGGCGGACACCTCCTCACCAGACGGTGTACAGATATAAGAGCTGTAAAAAATATAAAAAGGACTAGGCTAAGAAAGCCGTCTCCTATGGCACGCCCCAGACTGAGGCACCCGCCTCGAAGGAGTCATCTGAGGCAGGGAACAGTTCAGACAAGAACCTGAATAAGACCCAGGGAAACCCTTAGCAGGGCAACAGGATAAGCAACCCCCCCCCAAGGGAGCTTAGAATTCTCTGGGGAATGCGCCTGAGCCACCCCTGAGGAAAGCTCAACGCCGAAGCTTGAAACTAGTCTCTACCGAGGACAAACAGGGCGAGCCCTGGAACCTCTCAAGGAACTGGGTTGGGGGACCGACTCCAGCCATGCCATAAGAACTCTAGTACCCATGGGTAAGACCTCATTCCATAGGGAATAGAGAGCTAGTCCTAGCCATCCAACTAGGGCGCCAACTCCCAACATAGCTGGTAGAAAAGGGAGAAGAATGAAAAAGGGAGGGATCTAGACCCAACCCTCCAAAAAGAAGAGACACCCAGAGGGAACATTTCTGATAGGGTGAATAACGATCGTCCAAACCCTGAAAGGGAATGACGTAGTAAGGAGCCTAACTAGGCATAACCGCCCACATGAGAGGGCACACCGTACAACTGTCTCCAGCAGAAAATGCGAACCAAACCACACAGGGCCACTCATGGCCCCCAGTGCAACAGTTCACCCTTGCCACAGCAAGCCTGTGCAGAACCCCACCTAGCAGGGTGTAAGAAGGGTGAGACAAAGGGTAGAATACCTGGACAAAATACCATTTTGTGAATACTCACCTGTAAAATGGGTATTATAGGTATGTCACACACCCCACTTCAATCATTAATTATTACAATAGGGTAATACCTACCGCTAGGTGGCAGCATTGCAGAGAATCTCCAAAAAATCAACAGGCCCCTCCCGGTCTATACATACCTGGTACCTCCCAATAATCTCCCAGTATTAGAACAGCAGTAAGACAAGGTACCAGGAACAAACAAATGTAACCCTCAAACGTAAAGAACTAAACTTCACCATATAAAGAGCCAGGATACCAAAAAGGGCGGGTGAAGTGGGGTGTGTGACATACTTATAATACCCATTTTACAGGTGAGTATTCACAAAATGGTATTATTCTAAGTATGTCACACACCCCACTTCAATCATTAATTATTACAATAGGGACATCCAACAGCAGTGTCCAGAAAAGGGTGGGTATCCAACCAGGCAATAATGCAGAAAAACTCAAACCACTGCAGCCTGCAGAACCTTGCGACCAAAAACAGCATCTGCTGAGGCCCGCACATCAACCTTATAGAACTTAGAAAAGGTATGAACCAAAGACCAAGTTGCAGCCTTACAAACTTGTTCAACAGAAGCCTGGTGCTGAAAAGCCCAGGACGCTCCAACCGCGCGAGTAGAATGAGCAGTAACTCGAAAAGGGGGATCCTTCCCCTTGGCCGAATAGGCTCCAACAATCGCCTGACGAATCCATTTGCTAATGGAGGACTTGGCCGGAGCCAAACCCTTCCTAGGCCCACAGGGCACAACGAAAAAGGCATCAGTCTTACGAAAAGAAGACGTAGCACGTAGATAGTACCTGACACAACGTACAACATCCAAGCAGTGCAAAGCACTCTCCTTGACATTCTTAGGCTTAGGACACAAAGAAGGAAGAACAATGTCCTGGTTAAGATGAAAAGCAGAGACCACTTTAGGGAGAAAGTCTGACTTGAAACGAAAAACCACTTTGTCCTGATGTTCCTCAAAATAAGGAGCCTGAATAGACAAAGCTGCCAACTCCGAAACACGCCGAACCGAAGTGATGGCCACCAGGAAGGCAACCTTCTGAGTAAGAGTGGACAGAGCAATATCCCGCAAAGGCTCAAAAGGAGGAGCCTGAAGGGCAGAGAGAACCAAATTCAAATCCCAAACAGGGAGCAACGGCTTCCTAGGAGGCCGCAGATGCGAAACCCCCTGGAAAAAAGTCTTGACCAAAGAATGGCTAGCAAAAGACCTCTGAAAAAAGATAGACAAAGCAGAAACCTGCCCCTTCAAAGTACTCAGCTGAAGACCAGAGTCCAGCCCTGATTGAAGAAATTCCAAAATCCTAGAAATAGAAAAGACCCGGCAGGACAAAGATCTAGCCTCACACCAATCAATATAAGATCTCCAAGACCTATAATAGATAGAAGAAGAAGATCTCTTCCTGGCACTAATAAGAGTCCGAATGACCGAATCCGAAAGACCCTCCTCCTTTAAGATGGAGGTTTCAGCAGCCAAGCCGTCAAAGCCAGCGTTTGTAAACTGGGGTAACACAGTTGGCCTTGGGTGAGAAGATCCGGCCGAAGAGGCAGATCGAACTGATCTACTGCCAGACGAACGATGTCTGCGAACCACACCCGCCTTGGCCACCTTGGAGCCACGAGAATGGTGGGAACTCCTTCCAGAACCAACTTTCGCAGCACCCTGCCTAGCATGGGAATCGGAGGAAACAGATAAAGAAACCCCAGGTCCCTCCAGCTCAGGGCCATGGCATCCACCGCCAGAGCCAGAGGATCCCGGGACAGAGACACGAATGTCGGAAGCTTGTGATTGTGACGAGAGGCAAACAGATCCACCTCCGGCGTCCCCCATCGGAGACAAAGCGACCGAAACACCTGGGGATGGAGAGACCATTCCCCCCGGCGGGACGCACACCGGCTCAGAAAGTCCGCCTCTGTGTTTTTCACTCCTGGAATGTAAACTGCCGAGATGCAAGGGACATGAGTCTCTGCCCAAACTAGAATCAGAGACACCTCCCTGTGGGCACCCAGACTGCGAGTCCCTCCTTGGTGATTGATGTAAGCAACCGCCGTCTGATTGTCCGATCGAACCTGAACCGGCAGGCCCTGTAAATGATGCGTCAAGCGAGACAGAACCAACCTGATGGCTCGCAATTCCAGAACATTGATGGGCAAGTGGGCCTCCTGAGGGTCCCACTGCCCCTGAAACTGAAGATCCTTCCAGAAACCTCCCCATCCTGACAAACTGGCATCCGTGGTGACAGTTTCCCAAAGCGGGGTCCGAAACGACCTGCCCTTCAAAAGGTTGTCCGAGACCAACCACCACAGAAGGGACTGCCGAACCCGAGGGGACATCCGGAAGGACCGATCCAACGACCTCGGACGCCGGTCCCAAGACGCCAAAAGATGAAGCTGAAGCGTCCTCGTATGAAACTGCGCAAAGGGAACTGCCTCGAACGAGGCCACCATCAACCCCACCAGTCTCATCCCTAGTCCAATGGACGGACGAGGATGGGAGAGAAGAAGCTGAGCCAATTCCTGAATCAACAGAACCTTGGCCTGAGGGAGAAACACTCTGTGCTGGCAGGAGTCCAACGACATCCCCAGAAAAGTCACCACCCTGGCCGGAACCAGAGAGGACTTGGGGTAATTGATCACCCAGCCGAACTTCTCCAGCATAGACACCACCATGCTGGTGTCCCCCTCTGCTTGACTGAAGGAGGGCGCCATGATGAGAAGATCGTCCAGGTAAGGCACAATGCGAATCCCCTGAGCTCTGAGCAGGGCCATCACCCCCGCCAACACCTTGGTGAACACTCTCGGAGCAGAGGTGAGGCCGAATGGAAGAGCCACAAACTGAAAATGCCGATCCTCCACCACAAAACGAAGGAACCTCAGATGAGCTGGGAAAATCGGAATGTGTAGGTACGCATCCTTGATGTCTATGGACGTCATAAAGTCCCCCTGCCGAAGCGAACCGATCGCAGACCGCAGGGTTTCCATGCGGAACTTCCGGGGACGAATAAATCTGTTGAGAAACTTCAAATCCAGAATAGGACGGAAGGACCCCTCCTTTTTGGGGACAGTGAAGAGATTGGAATAAAACCCGCGCCCTACCTCTGAAGGAGGAACCGGGCAAACGACAGCTAATTCTAGAAGATTCCTTACCGCCGCCAGGAGCCCCTGCACGGCCAAAGGATCCAAAGATACCCGAGACCTGAAGAACCTTGGAGGAGGACGGGACTCGAACTCCAACTTGTAACCGGCCGACACCACCTCCCGGATCCACCTGTCCGAGACCTCCTGGTCCCATACCCGGGAGAAGAGTCGCAACCGTCCCCCCACCCGTACGTGTGAGGGCGCCTCCTCATTGCTGAGCGGGCTTGGCAACTGGCTTGGGCTTGGCGCCCCAGACGTGAACGGGGCGGCCACGGCCTTTACCCCTATTCCAACTGGCGCCCCTGGAGGCCGAGAAGCCCGCACCCCGGCCGGCTCTGGCTCCCCGAAAGGACGGATTGAAGGAGACCGTCCCCCGAAAGGAACGGCGAAATTTCTTGCGCTGAGGTAACTTACCTCCCTTGGCAACAGAATCCAGCCTCTCACCAAAAAGCCTCAAACCCAAAAAGGGAAGAGCTGTGAGCGATCTTTTAGAATTAAAATTAGCCGTCCACTGTCTCAACCACACACAGCGACGGATAGCTACCAGCAAGGCAGTAGCCCTACCACACATCAACATGGCATCCTCCTGAGCGGCCAGGATAAAAGACAAGAAGGAATCACAGCGCTTAAGCGCAAGAGACTCATCACAGGTAGGCTCGAGATCCACACCTAAGTCCCTGACAATAGACCTGACCGCCAAAGTCAAAAGAGCCGAAGCACAGACAGGCCTTAACACCGAACCCGCACATACAAAACCATGGCGGGCCAGCTGATCAATCCGGCGATCCTCGCCGTCCCTGAGCGAAGTCGTGTCAGGAGAATGCACGACCGCCGTGTTGGACAGTCCCAAGACCGGAGTATCTACCTCAGGGGAGACAGACCAACGCTTCATCAACTCCGCCGGAAAAGGATACTTCCTATCCCAGCTAGACGGCACACCAACGAGACGCGTAGGTTGCTCCCATTGCTTGAGTACAACCTCTTCAAAATGCTGTTGACTGGGAAACTCCAAGCGCAGCTTGGACACCCCAAAAAGCTGACCCTTAGGCCTAGGAGCAACCGCCGGAGGGTCCAAATCCAAAACCTCAAACATTTGAGCCAGAATAGTAGACGAATCGAGAGGAAGGCCCTCAGCCTGGTCCCCCTCAGCACCCAGCAACTGCTGACCCTCGGAATCCTCTTCCTCATCGAGCTCACCATCTTCAAGGGGACGATCTGACCAGTCCAGGTCTCCAATAACTTCCTCATCTGAATCCGGCGGAGACAGATGCTTCCGCTTAGCTGGAGCCTTCTGAGCGACCACTGCGGAAAACATTTTCTCAAGGCTGGCCAAACGGGCGCATACCTCAGATTGCGAATCCCCACCCAGGACAACGTCACACGGGGTCCGGAACAAGCGAGGGGGAGAGGGAGATGGCGCGGCCGATGAAGTGCTAGGCACCGGAGTGCTGGACTGCCGCTCAATGTTCCGCTGTGCACATGGAATACACAAAATGACATCATCTCCCTGGAGCGGAGCCCCACAACCCCCACACACCTTGGATTGTCCCGAAGGACCGTTTCCGGTATCTTTGGCAGCCTCCATGTGGTGAAATTTATGGTATTCGCAGAACCCAGGGATTTACGCAGTACGCGACCCGGGATGCCCCTTTAATATCTAAAATTCTTTAAAAATCCTGACCACGGGAATTTAGCATAAAAGATGTCCCAATAATGGAACAATGGCCTAGAAACAACCCCCACTAGCCAGGTATATAAGACCGGGAGAGCCCTGCAAGACGGGATCCCAGGATCTGAAAGACACAAAAAACAGGGACAACAATCATTCCGGGCACAAGAATACATATGTAAATCATACAAGTAACCCACAAAATAAGGCCAGACTAGGTCACCGTGACCAAGGCCAGAGAGTCCTGGGACAATAACCCAGGGCAACGAATCAGGACCTTAACCAGGACAGAGTCTCTGTAACAGTCACGGGGCCACAGCCCCAACCAGTAGGCTCATTGAGACACTAGGGAAGGTCCTCCCAGCACAGTAGGACAGCCAACGCGCCAATACCAATGAAACGCAAGGAGTGTAAAAAACCTCCACTGGATCAGAACCAGACCCTACAAGAAGGGTCAACCTGTTCCGAGACCTTCTCGGATAAAAGCTGGGACAGGCCACTGACCAGACAGACCAAGAGTCCCCAATAGACAAGGCCTAAGGGAAACAGACCCGCAAGCTAGGGCCCAACAAGGCACAATGTGATGACCTATCAACGGTATGAAAATGGGCCCCCCTAAAGGGGCCCCCCTTAGGTACCTCAGGGAATTTCATAAGGAATAGAACCCCTTTAGCGACCCTGCCAGACCTGGTCCCCATGGCGACCATCTACAGGGATAGCAAGAAGGAAGTGATGTCCATCAACAACTTCCATGAGTAGACCAACCAGAAGGGAACCCCCATAAAAACAGGGGGAACGTACTGATCTATTTCCAGGGGTGCTGGAACCCCATCCAGGACAAGTAACCCAAGGAGCCGCAGGCCCCAGGGGCATCTGGGAAAGGGAACAGACTCGGCCGCCAGCAATAGGCCCATCAGCCGCAAGGTGAATGTAATGAGACTACACAGAGGGCAAGGCCCCTTCCATACCAAGGCACCCAAATCAGAAGGGAAGGTTGAACCTGGACCCATCTAAATGCCACCCCGTAGGGAGAGTATGAATCAGATTACACCAAGTAATAGATGTGCCTAAGCACCAATCCAAAAGACTCCCAAGAGAGCCCCAAGTCAAAGTAGAAACAAAGTGAATGAGCATGAAAGCGCTCCCATACTCGCCTTGGCGAGCCATCTGGGAACAGGGGAGGGACCCCAGACAAGACCCTAATATAAAGAATGGCCCTGTAACACCGGCTGGAAAAAAGGACTAGGCGTCCAGAGGGGACAAGGGACCGAAGGGGAAAAGGATCCTTGCATGCATCAAGAGGCTCACTGACAAGGGCGACTGCGGCCCAACAGATGGATACCAAGTAGGCGAAGCCCGTGGAACCTAGATGCCCGGTCTAAACCGCCGGATCTGAGCAGACTGTGTCATCCCGTTTCAAAATTAAACGAACGGCCGTGAGGGCACTTACAGCGACCAAGGGAGAAGGAGGATCGTGACCACGCGCGCACGGGAGACCGACAAAATGGCGCCAGCGAACCTCGAAGGGCGGGCCAGAGCTATAGGTGACGCGGAACGCGCCAAACCAGACCACGCCCACCCCGGAGAGCGCAAAGCTCCGCGGAACAAGACAGGAAAAGAAATAAACGCCATGGCGTCGCGAGACAGAGCCGCCTTACGCACCAAGTCACATATTTTAAAGGCACTGCGGCCAACAGAAAAATAAAGTTTAAAGCGCGGCTCTGACCCCCGGAAACCAAATAGGGCTAAGGCAAGGCGTGTGATATGGCAAGATTAGGCCAACGTACACAACCCCCCCCCTTTTTCCCCCCACTAACGGGGGGAACTAAGGAAGAAGGTGACCCAGCAATCAGGGTTCACCGCTACATGGGGCAAGGTGCGGGAGGGGCATCCACTATGAGGCTCACCATTAGCCTAAACCGCCTACCCCAAGGATGGGGATTGCGGTGGAGCATGGCTCTGTAAGCACACTAGGTGCTGCCTACCTTCACCCGACCAACGCAGCCCAGGCTGGGAGGCATGTTACTCACAAAAAGGACGGGTGGAAATAGTCCCACAGGACCTTGGGCCGTAAGGCCCGCTCGCCTGCGAGAGCGTGATACTTCATGTCTTCGCAGTTTCAGCACTGCAGAGGAATCTGGGGATTTGTGGGAGGTCCCTCGGTATATGTAGGGCCGGGAGGAGCTTGTTTTCTTCATGATTCTGCAGTGCACGGCGCTGAAGGCGGAGGTATACCCACATGTAAGGACTATGTCTGGAGCAGGACGTGCCGTCTGCTTATAATATTCCCCTTCTTCCGACCAATCAAGAAACTCGCAACTGTCAAACTCACTTGCCGGAATGGCTGGAGCCAAATGTTTCCTTTTAGCTGAGGCCTTTTTTGGCCACAGAGCTAGACATTAATTTTTCAATGTGAGCCAACCTGGCACATACATCAGAAAGCGACTCTCCACCCATGACAACATCACTGGGGGAACGGACAAGACAAGGTGGTGTAGGAGAAGAGACAGGAGCCGCAGACCCTGAGGCTTGGGCCTCTGACTGCTGCATAACTGCGCACAAGAAATGCAAAGAAATGCATTATCCCCAACAAGGGATGCCCCACATCCTAAACACTGCCGAGTTGTCCCGAGGGAACTGAAAGCCCAATATCCTGAGATGCCTCCATATGGTGTCTGTTTAGATACTTAACTATTTATAGTCGCCAAGTATGTGGGATTTATGCAATAGCTACCCGGGATACCCCTTTAAGAATCCCTAGTGGGAGGATTTGATTAAGGACCAGGAGAAACCCCTTAACTGAAGAGTTTCCACCTGGAATAAGAAATAAAAGTAAACCTATGCACCAATACAATAGAGCAAAGTAGCAATAAAACATCCCTTTAGACAAGCTAAAGGGTACTCACAAGACCAGCGACGGGACTCAGGGCGCAGCGAGAGCAAATCGCGTGGGGAAGAGCGGAAATGCCCGATAAATGCGACGCCGACTAGCTCCGCCCACCACGTACACAATCTGAGCAGAGCTGAAGGAATCAGAGGGGCGAGCCAGACAGAGCCCGTACAGACTCTACGCAAGATGCAATAGAGCGAGGCCAGACACCGCGCGCCAAACCCCGCCCACATCCGGGACCCACACGCTGCTCCGAAAAAGGGAGGGAAATTCAAATCCCTCACCAAGAATGAAGACAACAAAACAGGTATGCCAAACGCTGCAAACTCAAAAATAAAAAGGAAAATCTTCCTTCATTTCTTTTTTTTTCATATATATATATATATATATATATATATATATATATATATATATATATACGTGCATAGGACATAAATAGCAACACTCCCTTCCAATAGTAGCACCCCCCCCCCCCTTTTCACCCCTGCAGGGCCAGGAGACAAAGGGGAGAGGTACAGGAAAGCCCATAAGGCACAGGGAGATTTAAAGGGACGGGGCATCCCATGCCGGGGAACACCAACCCGGACACCGCCTACCCCTTATTTGAGGTCTCACGGGGGGAGCAAGGTCCCATGCACACCCGAAGGTGCATCTACCCTTGCCTGAGCCATTCAGCCAAGGCTGGGAGGCATATAGTAAGCATTACAAATAAGGGAGTTCAGGCAGAAATAGAAAAAAAGTCTGGGAGTTATCCCGGCTACCTGCAGAAAGGAGAGTCATCTTCTGAATGCTTCGCCGACTGCAGAGACGAAAAGACTGGGGAATAGTGGGAGGTCCCAGGTACTTATGGACCAGGAGGGGCTACCTTTTTTTCATGTCATCTCTGCAAGATCGCCCTCTACAGGCCGGTTTCCCAAGTGTCATGAATGTTGGAAGCGGGGTGTGTGACATACTAGGAATATTGTCCAAATGTATTTCACAAGTTTGGTGGGTTTTGGTCCTCTTTAATAAGGTAAGAAAAGCCCCTGCTGATATTCCCCCTATTAGGGTGTAGAACTAGAAACGGATATTTTTGCTTATTAAATCGTTCTGGAACCCTTTTTTTTTTGCTGTCCCTCTCTGTAAGGTGTCAGGTAATAGGTCATAGCATAGGTGTGGCTATGACATCATCGTCACACACAACGCTGGCAATGAATGGAGGAGACGGAGCTTTACAGCTAATCTCATTATCTGGAATTGGAGTAAAGCAGGAGCAGTAAAAATAGGAAAAAGTTACTATTCGTGGAGGAGCAATTCAGGTGATGCAGGTTAAAAATGTTGGGCTTTGGTCCGCTTTAACCGCCGGATAACCATTTCAGACCAAAACCCCCATTTTTAACTGGCATCTCCTGAATTTTTCCCGCCACGAATAGTAACTTTTGCCTATTTTTACTGCTTATGTTTCACTCTAATTCCAGATAATGGCGCCTGTTTTAACTGTAAAGCTCCGCCTCCTCCATTTGTTGCCACTGTTGGGTGTGGTGATGTCATAGCCACACCTTTGCAATGACTGATCTCCTGCTGCAAAGCTCCGCCTCCTCCGTTCACTGCCACTGTTGGGTGTGGTGATGATGTCATAGCCACACCTTTGCAATGACTGATCTCCTGCGGTAAAGCTCCGTCTCCTCCATTCATTGCCACTGTTGGGTGTGGTGATGATGTCATAGCCACACCTATGCAATGACTGATCTCCTGCGGTAAAGCTCCGCCTCCTCCATTAATTGCCACTGTTGGGTGTGGTGATGTCATAGCCACACCTATGCAATGACTGATCTCCTGCTATAAAGCTCCGCCTCCTCCATTCATTGCCACTGTTGGGTGTGGTGATAATGTCATAGCCACACCTATGCAACGACTGATCTCCTGCTGTAAAGCTCCGCCTCCTCCGTTCACTGCCACTGTTGGGTGTAGTGATGTCATAGCCACACCTATGCAATGACTGATCTCCTGCTGTAAAGCTCCGCCTCCTCCATTCATTGCCACTGTTGGGTGTGGTGATGTCATAGCCACACCTATGCAATGACTGATCTCCAGCTGTAAACCTCCGCCTCCTCTATTCACTGCCACTGTTGGGTGTGGCGATGATGTCATAGCCACACCTATGCAATGACTGGTCACCTGACATCTTACAGAAAGGGACAGTTAAAAATAAAGTGTCCCAGGATGATTTGATAAGCAAAAATTTCTAGTTCTACACGCTAATAGGGGAGTATGGGCGGGGCTTAGGCCAAATGTATTTCACAAGTTCGGGGGATTTTGATCCGCTTTAATAAAAGTAAGAATGTTAAAGCTTGGAAACACCAGCCCCCCCTTCCGCATAGCCCATAGGGCGCCATTTCCAGACTTTAAAGTGGAACAAAACCCGCTATGACGTCATCACCACACCCAACAGTAGCAATGAATAGAGGAGGCGGAGCTTTACAGCAGGTGATCATTTATTGCATAGGTGTGGCTATGACATCATAGCCACACCCAACAATAGCAATGAATAGAGGAGGCGGAGCTTTACAGCAGGTGATCATTCATTGCATAGGTGTGGCTATGACATCACCGCCACACCCAACAGTGGCAGTGAATAGAGGAGGCGGAGCTTTACAGCAGGTGATCATTCATTGCATAGGTGTGGCTATGACATCACCGCCACACCCAACAGTGGCAGTGAATGGAGGAGGCGGAGCTTTACAGCAGGTGATCATTCATTGCATAGGTGTGGCTATGACATCATCGCCACACCCAACAGTGGCAGTGAACGGAGGAGGCGGAGCTTTACAGCAGGTGATCATTCATTGCATAGGTGTGGCTATGACATCATCGCCACACCCAACAGTGGCAGTGAATGGAGGAGGCGGAGCTTTACAGCTAAAACAGGCGCATTATCTGGGATTAGAGTGAAACATAAGCAGTAAAAAGGCAAAAGTTACTATTTGTGGGAGGAGCAATTTAGGGGATTCTGGTTTAAAATGTGGGTTTTGGTCCACTTTAAAGTTTGGAAACACCAGCCCCTTCCGCATAGCCCATAGGGCGCCATTTACAGACTTTAAAGTGGAACCAAACACGGGTCCCAGCGTCGGAACTTTGTGCGACCGCCCTAGACCATCGCAGGGTGGAGAGGGCCGGCCTTGGAATCTTTTCATATTCTAGGGCCGTGCCTTGACCATAGTGGGATGGAGAGGGCCGGCCTTGGAATCGTTTTAGATTCTAGGGCCGTGCCTTGACCATAGTGGGGTGGAGAGGGCCAGCCTTGGAATCCTTTTAGATTCTAGGGTCGTGCCTTGACCATAATGGGGTGGATAGGGCCGGCCTTGGAATCTAAAAGATTCTAGGGCCGTGCTGCGACTATAGCGGGGTGGAGAGAGCCAACCCTGGAATCTTTTTAGATTCTAGGGCCGTGCCTTGACCATAGTGGGGTGGAGAGGGACGGCCTTGGAATCTTTTTAGAATCTAGGGCCGTGCCTTTAACATAATGGGGTGGAGAGGGCCAGCCTTGGAATCTCTTTATATTCTAGGGCCGTGCCTTGACCATAGTGGGGTGGAGAGCGCCAGCCTTGGAATCTTTTTAGATTCTAGGGCCGTGCCTTGACCATAGTGGGGTGGAGAGAGCCAGCCTTGGAATCTTTTTAGATTCTAGGGCCGCGCCTTGACCATAGTGGGGTGGAGAGAGCCAGCCTTGGAATCTTTTTAGATTCTAGGGCCGTGCCTTGACCATAGTGGGGTGGAGAGGGCCAGCCTTGGAATCTTTTTAGATTCTAGGGCCGTGCCTTGACCATAGCGGGGTGGAGAGAGCCAGCCTTGGAATCTTTTTAGATTCTAGGGCCGTGCCTTGACCATAGCGGGGTGGAGAGAGCCAGCCTTGGAATCTTTTTAGATTCTAGGGCCGTGCCTTGACCATAGCGGGGTGGAGAGAGCCGGCCTTGGAATCTTTTTAGATTCTAGGGCCGTGCCTTGACCATAGCGGGGTGGAGAGAGCCAGCCTTGGAATCTTTTTAGATTCTAGGGCCGTGCCTTGACCATAGCGGGGTGGAGAGAGCCGGCCTTGGAATCTTTTTAGATTCTAGGGCCGTGCCTTGACCATAGTGGGGTGGAGAGAGCCAGCCTTGGAATCTTTTTAGATTCTAGGGCCGTGCCTTGACCATAGCGGGGTGGACAGAGCCAGCCTTGGAATCTTTTTAGATTCTAGGGCCGTGCCTTGACCATAGCGGGGTGGACAGAGCCAGCCTTGGAATCTCTTTATATTCTAGGGCCGTGCCTTGACCATAGTGGAGTGGAGAGAGCCAGCCTTGGAATCTTTTTAGATTCTAGGGCCGTGCCTTGACCATAGTGGGGTGGAGAGGGCCGGCCTTGGAATCTTTTTAGATTCTAGGGCCGTGCCTTGACCATAGCGGGGAGGAGAGGGCCGGCCTTGGAATCTTTTAGATTCTAGGGCCGTGCCTTGACCATAGTGGGGTGGAGAGGGCCGGCCTTGGAATCTTTTTAGATTCTAGGGCCGTGCCTTGACCATAGCAGGGTGGAGAGGGCCAGCCTTGGAATCTTTTTAGATTCTAGGGCCGCGCCTTGACCATAGTGGGGTGGAGAGGGCCAGCCTTGGAATCTTTTTAGATTCTAGGGCCGTGCCTTGACCATAGCGGGGTGGAGAGAACCAGCCTTGGAATCTTTTTAGATTCTAGGGCCGTGCCTTGACCATAGAAGGGTGGAGAGGGCCGGCCTTGGAATCTTTTTAGATTCTAGGGCTGTGCCTTGACCATAGTGGGGTGGACAGAGCCAGCCTTGGAATCTTTTTAGATTCTAGGGCCGTGCCTTGACCATAGCGGGGTGGAGAGGGCCGGCCTTGGAATCTTTTTAGATTCTAGGGCTGTGCCTTGACCATAGCGGGGTGGAGAGGGCCGGCCTTGGAATCTTTTTAGATTCTAGGGCAGTGCCTTGACCATAGTGGGGTGGAGAGGGCCAGCCTTGGAATCTTTTTAGATTCTAGGGCAGTGCCTTGACCATAGTGGGGTGGAGAGGGCCAGCCTTGGAATCCTTTTAGATTCTAGGGTCATGCCTTGACCATAATGGGGTGGATAGGGCCGGCCTTGGAATCTAAAAGATTCTAGGGCCGTGCTGCGACTATAGCGGGGTGGAGAGAGCCAGCCCTGGAATCTTTTTAGATTCTAGGGCCGTGCCTTGACACCATAGTGGGGTGGAGAGAGCCAGCCCTGGAATCTTTTTAGATTCTAGGGCCGTGCCTTGACCATAGCGGGGTGGAGAGAACCAGCCTTGGAATCTTTTTAGATTCTAGGGCCGTGCCTTGACCATAGTGGGGTGGAGAGAGCCTGCCTTGGAATCTTTTTAGATTCTAGGGCCGTGCCTTGACCATAGCGGGGTGGAGAGAGCCAGCCTTGGAATCTTTTTAGATTCTAGGGCCGTGCCTTGACCATAGTGGGGTGGACAGAGCCAGCCTTGGAATCTTTTTAGATTCTAGGGCTGTGCCTTGACCATAGTGGGGTGGAGAGAGCCAGCCTTGGAATCTTTTTAGATTCTAGGGCTGTGCCTTGACCATAGCGGGGTGGAGAGAGCCAGCCTTGGAATCTTTTTAGATTCTAGGGCTGTGCCTTGACCATAGCGGGGTGGAGAGAGCCAGCCTTGGAATCTTTTTAGATTCTAGGGCTGTGCCTTGACCATAGCGGGGTGGACAGAGCCAGCCTTGGAATCTTTTTAGATTCTAGGGCCGTGCCTTGACCATAGCGGGGTGGACAGAGCCAGCCTTGGAATCTTTTTATATTCTAGGGCCGTGCCTTGACCATAGCGGGGTGGAGAGGGCTCGGCCTTGGAATCTTTTGGATTCTAGGGCCGTGCCTTGACCATAGTGGAGTGGAGAGAGCCAGCCTTGGAATCTTTTTAGATTCTAGGGCCGTGCCTTGACCATAGTGGGGTGGAGAGGGCCGGCCTTGGAATCTTTTTAGATTCTAGGGCCGTGCCTTGACCATAGCGGGGTGGAGAGGGCCGGCCTTGGAATCTTTTAGATTCTAGGGCCGTGCCTTGACCATAGTGGGGTGGAGAGGGCCGGCCTTGGAATCTTTTTAGATTCTAGGGCCGTGCCTTGACCATAGCAGGGTGGAGAGGGCCAGCCTTGGAATCTTTTTAGATTCTAGGGCCGCGCCTTGACCATAGTGGGGTGGAGAGGGCCAGCCTTGGAATCTTTTTAGATTCTAGGGCCGTGCCTTGACCATAGCGGGGTGGAGAGAACCAGCCTTGGAATCTTTTTAGATTCTAGGGCCGTGCCTTGACCATAGAAGGGTGGAGAGGGCCGGCCTTGGAATCTTTTTAGATTCTAGGGCCGTGCCTTGACCATAGTGGGGTGGACAGAGCCAGCCTTGGAATCTTTTTAGATTCTAGGGCCGTGCCTTGACCATAGCGGGGTGGAGAGGGCCGGCCTTGGAATCTTTTTAGATTCTAGGGCTGTGCCTTGACCATAGCGGGGTGGAGAGGGCCGGCCTTGGAATCTTTTTAGATTCTAGGGCAGTGCCTTGACCATAGTGGGGTGGAGAGGGCCAGCCTTGGAATCTTTTTAGATTCTAGGGCAGTGCCTTGACCATAGTGGGGTGGAGAGGGCCAGCCTTGGAATCCTTTTAGATTCTAGGGTCATGCCTTGACCATAATGGGGTGGAGAGGGCCGGCCTTGGAATCTAAAAGATTCTAGGGCCGTGCTGCGACTATAGCGGGGTGGAGAGAGCCAGCCCTGGAATCTTTTTAGATTCTAGGGCCGTGCCTTGACACCATAGTGGGGTGGAGAGAGCCAGCCCTGGAATCTTTTTAGATTCTAGGGCCGTGCCTTGACCATAGTGGGGTGGAGAGAGCCAGCCTTGGAATCTTTATATTCTAGGGCCGTGCCTTGACCATAGTGGGGTGGAGAGGGCCGGCCTTGGAATCTTTTTAGATTCTAGGGCCGTGCCTTGACTATAGCGGGGTGGAGAGAACCAGCCTTGGAATCTTTTTAGATTCTAGGGCCGTGCCTTGACCATAGCGGGGTGGACAGAGCCTGCCTTGGAATCTTTTTAGATTCTAGGGCCGTGCCTTGACCATAGCGGGGTGGAGAGAACCAGCCTTGGAATCTTTTTAGATTCTAGGGCCGTGCCTTGACCATAGCGGGGTGGAGAGAACCAGCCTTGGAATCTTTTTAGATTCTAGGGCCGTGCCTTGACCATAGTGGGGTGGAGAGAGCCTGCCTTGGAATCTTTTTAGATTCTAGGGCCGTGCCTTGACCATAGCGGGGTGGAGAGAGCCAGCCTTGGAATCTTTTTAGATTCTAGGGCCGTGCCTTGACCATAGTGGGGTGGACAGAGCCAGCCTTGGAATCTTTTTAGATTCTAGGGCTGTGCCTTGACCATAGTGGGGTGGAGAGAGCCAGCCTTGGAATCTTTTTAGATTCTAGGGCTGTGCCTTGACCATAGCGGGGTGGAGAGAGCCAGCCTTGGAATCTTTTTAGATTCTAGGGCTGTGCCTTGACCATAGTGGGGTGGACAGAGCCAGCCTTGGAATCTTTTTAGATTCTAGGGCCGCGCCTTGACCATAGCGGGGTGGAGAGGGCCAGCCTTGGAATCTTTTTAGATTCTAGGGCCGTGCCTTGACCATAGTGGGGTGGAGAGAGCCAGCCTTGGAATCTTTTTAGATTCTAGGGCCGCGCCTTGACCATAGTGGGGTGGACAGAGCCAGCCTTGGAATCTTTTTGGATTTTAGGGCCGCGCCTTGAGGGTTTTGTTGCGCTTTGAAAATTGTAGCTCACCTGTAAAAAACGCCCCATCGCAGGTTCAGGTCCTTTTTGGGGAAAACATTAAAGTGGACCCAAACCCAGGATTTTACCAACGTCAGGCGGAGTTAGACTTTCCCGGGTTCTGTTCCGTTTCCCCAGTGGCATCCCGAATCAGGACACCGATAATCACTTACCTTTCCCCGCCCCCAGCAGCGCTCATGCACGGACTCTCGCCCAATGGCTGGCGTTTGCCGTGACTCAAAGATTCCAAGGCCGGTTGTGGCTGTCGTTTGGCAAACGGTTCTCGTGGGTTTCAATGGGGAGCGAGTGTGGCCACACCCCCAACGGCGTGTAGTCCCGCCCCCACTTATCTGAAGGGCTGGGGAAGGGAGCAAGCGCACAGCCGGAGGATGCAGGGGGTGCAGCCCGCACACACTCCACACTAAAAACAAGGAGAGCCATATGTCTAATTACATAGGGGGCGATTCAGAGCCACTTGGGGATTCTCGCTTATTTTTTGGGGAGAGAAAAATACCATTTTGTGAATACTCACCTTGTAAAATGGGTATTATAAGTATGTCACACACCCCGCTTCAAGATAATCATTACATGTGGGTAGTATGGTCTGAAGAGGGCGATTTGCAGAGATGATTGGAGGAAAGAAAGCCCCTCCCAGTCCATAAACACCTGGGACCTCCCACTCATTACCCAGTATAAAGAAAGCAGTAAGGTAAGGGACCAGGAAGAGCCAAATATTAGTCATAACAACGCAAGGTTCACAAAACGATGGATCCAGAATACAAAAGGGCGGGTTGAAGCGGGGTGTGTGACATACTTATAATACCCATTTTACAAGGTGAGTATTCACAAAATGGTATTATTCTAAGTATGTCACACACCCCGCTTCAAGATAATCATTACATGTGGGACATCCAAAAGCAGTGTCCATAAAGGGTGGGGATCCAAAACAAGGCATAAAGCACAACTTAAACTACTGCAGCCTGCAGAACTTTGCGGCCAAAAACAGCATCCGCTGAGGCCCGCACATCAACCTTGTAAAAACTTTGAAAAATTGTGAACAGAAGACCAGGTAGCGGTCTTGCAAACTTGCTCAACAGAGGCCTGGTGCTGAAAAGCCCAGGAAGCCCCAACCGCACGAGTAGAATGAGCTGTAACACGAAGGGGAGGATTTCTCCCCTTAGCAGAAAAGGCCCCGACAATGGCCTGACGAATCCACTTACTGATGGAAGACTTAGCGGGCGCCAAAACCTTTCTTGGGCCCAGAGGGTACCACAAAGAAGGCATCAGTCTTACGAAAGGCAGATGTTACCACCAAATAGTACTTCACAACTCGAACCACATCCAGGGAATGCAGGACCCTCTCCTTTTCTTTACTGGGATTAGGACACAGAGAGGGCAAAACAATGTCTTGGTTTAAGTGAAAAGGCAGAAAACACCTTAGGAAGGAAATCCGGGTTAAAACGGAAAATGACCTTGTCCTGATGTCTTTCAAAATACGGGACCTGAATGGACAGAGCCGCCAACTTAGAAACACGCCGAACAGAAGTAATAGCTACCAAAAAGGCCACCTTCTGAGTAAGGGAAGACAAGGCAATATCATGCAAGGGCTCAAAGGGAGGACCCTGAAGAGCAGAAAGAACCAAATTCAAATCCCAAACCGGAATCAGAGCCTTCCTAGGGGGCCGCACGTGCGTAACCCCCTGGAAAAAGGTCTTAACCAGCGGATGAAGCGCAAAAGATCTTTGGAAAAACACCGCCAGGGCAGACACCTGCCCCTTCAGAGTATTAAGTTGGAGCCCTAGATCCAAACCATGTTGCAGGAACTCCAGGATTCTAGAAATAGAGAATTCCCTGCAAGGGAAAGCCCTAGTCTCACACCAATCAATATAAGACCTCCAAGTCCTATAGTAAACGGAAGAAAACCTCTTCCTAAAGACCTTCCTCCTTCAAGATGGAGGTTTCCGCAGCCACGCCGTCAAAGCCAGCGTTGGTAAATTGGGGCAACGTAGATGACCCTGTGTGTGCAGACCCTGTCCGGCAGCAGGGGCAGAACGAACTGATCTTCTGCTAACCTTACCACGTCTGCGAACCAAACCTGTCTTGGCCACCTTGGAGCCGCCAGAATTGCTGACGCTCCTTCCAGAGCCAGCTTGCGCACTACTCTGGCTACCATGGGAAACGGAGGGAACAGATACAGAAACCCCAGATCCCTCCAGTTCAGGGACACGGCGTCTGTCGCGAAGGCTAGCGGATCCTTCGCCAGAGACACAGATGCCAGAAGTTTGTGATTGTGACGGGAGGCAAAGAGGTCCACCATCGGTGAACCCCACCTGAGACAAATTGAACAAAACACCTTGGGACTGAGAGGCCACTCCCCCTTGTGGGCTGACCACCTATTCAGAGAGTCCGCCTCCGAGTTCTCTACACCCGGAATGTGAACTGCCGAGATGCACGGGACGTGGCTCTCCGCCCAGTCCAGAATCAATGACACTTCCCTGAGGGCACTCCTGCTGCGAGTCCCTCCCTGGTGATTGATGTAGGCAACCGCCGTCCGATTGTCCGACCGAACCTGGACCGGCAAGCCCTGCAGGAGATGAGTCAGACGAAAAAGAACCATTCTGATGGCTCTCAATTCCAGAATGTTGATAGGCTCGTGGGCTTCCAGGGGTCCCCACAACCCCTGAAATTGCAGATCATTCCAGAAGCCCCCCCATCCTGAGAGGCTGGCATCCGTGGTGACCACCTCCCAACGAGGAGTCTGAATAGACCTGCCCTTCAACAGATTGGTTGAGTTCAGCCACCACCTGAGTGGTCGGCGAGACATCAGAAAGAATTGATCCAGCGACAGAGGAGATCTGTCCCAGACAGACAATAGATGGAGTTGTAGCGTCCTCGTGTGAAACTGGGCAAAGGGGACTGCCTCGAAGGAGGCCACCATCAACCCCACCAGTCTCATTCCTAGTCGAATGGTCGGACAAGGAACGGACATGAGCGACCGAATCAATTCCTGAATCAAAAGAACCTTGGATTGAAGAAGGAACACTCTGGCCTGATCTGTATCCAGAGACATTCCCAGAAAGGATACTATCCTGGACGGGTAAAAGGAGGACTTGGGATAGTTGATCACCCAGCAGAACCTCTCCAGAGTGGATATTACCGTCCTGGTGTCCAATTCCGCTTGGCTGAATGATGATGCCATGATGAGGAGATCGTCCAGATATGGCACTATGCGAATTCCCTGCGCTCTAAGAAGAGCCATCACCCCAGCGAGCACCTTGGTGAAAAACCCTTGGAGCTGTGGTGAGACCAAAAGGAAGAGCTACAAACTGAAAGTGCCGATCTTCCACCACAAACCTGAGGAATCTCTGGTGCGCGGGAAAAAAATCGGAACATGGAGGAAAGCGTCCTTGACGTCTATGGACGTCATGAAGTCCCCCTGACGGAGAGCGCGGATAGCTGAACGACGCGATTCCATGCGAAATTTTCGCAGCCTGATAAACCTGTTGAGGATCTTCAGATCCAGGATGGGCCGGATAGAGCCATCCTTTTTGGGGACCGTGAACAGATTTGAGTAAAATCCCCGACCCTGATCTGATAGGGGCACTGGCGAGATGACCTATATCTCCAGAAGACTTGAAAAGCGCATCCCGAAGCCCCTGTGCGCCAGGTGCATCCGGGGGCACCCTAGACCTGAAGAAAAGCGGAGGAGGACGGGACTCGAACTCCAACTTGTAGCCGGAAGACACGACTTCCCGGATCCGTTTGTCCGAAACCTCCCGAATCCAGATCAGAGAGAAGTGTCGCAGCTGTCCCCCCACCCGCACGGGTGAGGGCGCCCCCTCATTGCTGAGCAGGCTTGTTCGCAGGTTTTGGGTTATGAACCCCATGAACCTCTTCCTGCTCTGGATCCGCGAAAGGAATGATTGAAAGAAGCCGCCCCGCGAAAGGGACGTCGTTGCTTCTTGCGTTGAGGTAACTTACCCCCCTTAGCTACTGAATCCAATTTTTCTCCAAAAAGCCATAGCCCCACGAATGGGAGAGACGTCAGCGACTTTTTTGGCCCAAAGTCGGCCGCCCACTGGCGCAACCAAACTGAACGCCTTATAGTCACCATCAGAGCAGAAGCTCTCCAAGGCGGCTAACATGAAAGACAAGAATAACTCACAACGTTTAAGTCCCAGAAATTCGTCACTGTCCGGGTGCAAACCGGAAGATGACAACAAGTCTCTGACCACCGACCTGGTAGCCACCACCAGCAGAGATGAAGCGCAAAAAGGGCCGTATGGCTGCCCCAATACTGGCGAAACCATGACAAGCCATCTGGCCAATTCGTTTATCCCCTCCATCTTTAAGAGAAGAGCAATCAGGGTTATTCAAAAACGGCTGAATTGGATAACCCCAGAATTGGTGCATCCACCTCAGGGGGGGACGTCCAGCGCTTAACCGTGTCCGAAGGGAAAGGATATCTTTTATCCCAACTCTGAAGAATGCCTGGGAGCTGAGCCGGCCTCTCCCATTCCTTAGAAATAATCTTATCAAAATGCCTTTGATTAGGGAATTCCAAGCGCGGCTTGGATTCCTCATAAAACTCCCCTTGTTGATGAGGAGCAACCTCTGGAGGAGAAATAGCCAGAACCTCAAACATCTGAGCAAGGACGTTAGGAGTATCCAAAGAACTCCCTGACCCCTTCTCAGAGTCCGCACCAACGAATAGCTGGTCGTCCGAATAATCTGATTCGTCAAATAGCTCCCCTTCCTCCAGAGGGGAGTAATCTGACCAATCCAGGCGATCCTCATCGTCATATTCAAATGTCGGTGGGACCGATGACAAATGCTTTCTCTTAGCTGGAGCCTTCTTGGCAACCGCAGAAGAAATACATTTTTCAATATTATTCAATCTAGCACATACATCAGATTGCGACTGCCCACCCGTGACAACGTCACACGGGACACGGGCCAAGACGGGGTGGGAAGGGGATGAAGCCGGCGGTGCTGACCCAGACGTCTGGGGTTCTGACTGCCGTGTAATAGTCTGCTGTGCACATAGTATACATAGAAATACGTCATCCCCTGTTAGGGATACCCCACAGCCCATGGACTTCCGGGATTGCCCCGAGGGGAGCCCGGTATCTGGGGATGCCTCCATACGGTGAACTTATATGTAGTCGCAATGACCAAGGGAATTACGCTAGTAAGCAACCCGGGATGCCCTTATAATTGTCCCAAGTGGGAGGATTTTAACATGGAATTTAACCCAGGGACCCAAGGACCGGAAGAAGACCCCTTAAAACCTAAGGCGTTCTACCTGAAAGACTGCCGGATATAAAGGGTTACATATAAGCTCACAGAGGCAGAGAGGAGCCTGTGGGCGTGGCCAGCGCTGAGCGCGCGATATGCGTAGCTCCGCCCCCTTACAGAGCGGAAAGCGGGCTCCGCAGTGGGTCTGCGCCCCTAATGGCAAAATGTGTGAGGTAAATTACCTCAGAAAAACACTATAGCGCACACATATACCGGCGCCATGGCAAGAACAGCAGCCGCGGCGCCGGTAACCACAAAGACCCCAGGGATGTAATGGGTGCGGGCCGCGGCGACGCGCAATCGCCCGGCCCCGCCCACTGTGGCCAGCGCGTGAGGGGAGATCTCCCCTCACAAGATTAATGGAACCGCCAGCGCAAATAACCGTGCCGCGGCCATTGCGGTAGTCACCGCAACAAAAAACAGTAAAGCCAGGGGGACAAGCCAGCGCCAACAGCCGGCCCCACCCCCCAACTACAACTTCTGAGGAGAAAAGTTCTCCTCAGCTCTGGCGCCAGTAGCAGCAAGCGCCGCTGTTAAAGTGAAACAATGCACAATAAATAAATCCTAACTCTGAGGTAAAAAAGGTGGCCCCCGACATTTTATCCCCACCACCACAGGAGAAGGGCATCAGGAAAGGGGGGCCAAGGGACAGGGCATCCCAAACCAGGGTCACCAGCCCGGATAACCGCCTACCCTCTTATATAGGGTCTCACGGTGGAGCATGGCTCCAGAGCACTAAAAGTGCCATTCTACCCTCACCCGGGATACAGCCTAGACTGGGAGGCATGTGTATTGGGACTTATAAAAAACATAACCGGGTGGAAATAGAGAGAAAAGCGGGCCGGGAATAAACCCGGCTACCTGAAATCCCCCTGTGCAAGGAGGAGACATCATCTTCTGACTTGCTCGCCGTCTGCAGAGATGGAAAACTGGGTAATGAGTGGGAGGTCCCAGGTATTTATGGACTGGGAGGGGCTTTCTTTCCTCCAATCATCTCTGCAAGTCGCCCTCTTCAGACCATACTACCCACATGTAATGATTATCTTGAAGCGGGGTGTGTGACATACTTAGAATATTGCAATTGACTTTCATTGTCTACCGGTCGTAAATATTCACATGGCTCTGAAATCTCACTCCCTTTTTTAGGAGAGAAAACCGCCATTGACTTTCATTGGGGTCAATTTACACTCAGCTCTGAATCAACCCCATTGACTTTCACTGGCGCATAGACTTTCACTGGCGGCCATAGACTTTCATTGGTGGCCATAGACTTTCATTGGTGGCCATAGACTTTCATTGGTGGCCATAGACTTTCATTGGTGGCCATAGACTTTCATTGGTGGCCATAGACTTTCATTGGTGGCCATAGACTTTCATTGGTGGCCATAAACTTTCACAGGCAATAGACTTTCATTGGCGCATAGACTTTCATTGGCGCATAGACTTTCACTGGCCATAAACTTTCACTGGCCATAAACTTTCACTGGCCATAAACTTTCACTGGCCATAAACTTTCACAGGCAATAGACTTTCATTGGCGCATAGACTTTCATTGGCGCATAGACTTTCATTGGCGCATAGACTTTCATTGGCGCATAGACTTTCATTGGCCATAGACTTTCATTGGCCATAGACTTTCATTGGCGCATAGACTTTCATTGGCGCATAGACTTTCATTGGCGCATAAACTTTCACTGGCCATAGACCTTCATTAGAATTCTCACCTATTTCAATGGGGGAGTGCTTGGGACCCATCCCCTGCATCCTCCGGCTGTGCGCGCGCGCTCTCATCTCCAGCCCTTCAGATAAGAGGGGGCGGGATCACACTCACCGCAGAGGGTGTGGCCGCTCTTACTCCACATTGAAACCTATGAGAACCATTGACCAGACATAGTCACAAAGGAGTCAATGGCCAATGAAAGTCAATGACAGTTTTCTCTCCTAAAAAAGGAGCGAGAATCCTCACCTGGCTCTGAATCAACCCCATTGACTCTCATTGTCTACCGAGTGTAAATTGACCCCAATGAAAGTTAATGGCAGATTTCTCTCCTAAAGAAGGAGTGAGAATTCTGCACTGGCTCTGAATCAAACCTATTGACTTTCATTGTCTAACAGGTGTAAATTGACCCCAATGAAAGTCAATGGCAGTTTTCTCTCCTAAAAAAGGAGTGAGAATCCTCACCTAGCTCTGAATCAACCCCATTGACTTTCACTGTCTACCTTGGGGCCGATTCAGAGCCAGGTGAAAGTTTACAGACCATGAAAGTCAATGGCAGTTTTCTCACCCGGCTCTGAATCAACCCCATTGACTTTCACTGTCTATCTTGGGGCCGATTCAGAGCCAGGTGAAAGTTCATGGCCGATTCATGGCCAGATGAGAATTTGCACTCCTATTTTAGGAGAGAAAACTGCCATTGACTTTCTTTGGGGTCAATTTACACTCGGTAGACAATGAAAGTCAATGGGGGCGATTCAGAGCCAGGTGATAATTCTCACTTCTTTCTTAGGAGAGAAAACTGCCATTGACTTACATTGTCCACTTTGAGGCTGATTCAGGTCCAGGTGAATATGTACGTCCGGTGGACAATGAAAGTGAATGGCAGTTTTCTCTCCTAAAAGAGTGAGAATTCTCACCTGGCTCTGAATCGACCCCATTGACTTTCATTGTCTACCGAGAGTAAATTGACGCCAATGAAAGTCTATGGCCAATGAAAGTCTATGGCCAATGAAAGTCTATGGCCAATGAAAGTCTATGGCCAATGAAAGTCTATGGCCAATGAAAGTCTATGCGCCAATGAAAGTCTATGCGCCAATGAAAGTCTATGCGCCAATGAAAGTCTATGCGCCAATGAAAGTCTATGCGCCAATGAAAGTCTATGCGCCAATGAAAGTCTATGGCCAGTGAAAGTCTATGGCCAGTGAAAGTCTATGGCCAGTGAAAGTCTATGGCCAGTGAAAGTCTATGGCCAGTGAAAGTCTATGGCCAGTGAAAGTCTATGGCCAGTGAAAGTCTATGGCCAGTGAAAGTCTATGGCCAGTGAAAGTCTATGGCCAGTGAAAGTCTATGGCCAGTGAAAGTCTATGGCCAGTGAAAGTCTATGGCCAGTGAAAGTCTATGGCCAGTGAAAGTCTATGGCCAGTGAAAGTCTATGGCCAGTGAAAGTCTATGGGGTCGATTCAGAGCCGAGTGTAAATTGACCCAAATGAATGGCAATTTTCTCGGCGAAAGAGAATTCAGGGTTTTGCGGGATGCAGTTTGGCGCCACCAATTAATTAGCCTGAGCCCAGTTTTCCAGCACCGAATCAATATTGTTTGACATGACAGCCACAGCGGAAAAACTCGATAATGGGGCGAAAAAACAATGGAATAGCAACTTAATAAAAAACTAAAATTCATCCGAAAGGAAATGAATGTGAATGCGGCGCCAATACTGTTCAGGAGGAGAAAGTAAAAGTGATGAATGGCGTCGGGGTGGGAGCGCGGTGCTCGAAGGCGCTCGGGGGGCGGAGCATGGTGCTCGGGGGCGGGGCCCCTGCGAAACGTCTAAATTCCAAGGTCCAAGAGGCTCCGCCTCCTCGATAAGTTAAAGAGCGAGTTCATTATGCTCCATGCTCCTCACAGGAAACGGGAGGCAGAAAGCTCAGTCCGGAGAGGAGGGAAGGGGGCTGCGGCCACGTGTGGGGGCGGGGTCGGGGTGGAATCCCCTCCCCCTCCCGCTCTCACTCCCCCCTCCCCCACCAGTGTCTCTCATGCGATGAGGGAAAAGGGACGAGAGGGGCTCCGGGTCGTTGTTTTTTTTTTCGGGTTTAAACCTAAATCTGTAAAGTTATTGGATTAGGATTGCTTCAAACGCTTGCGCGGAGGGCCCAGGAAGGGGCACTGGGCCGAGGCCAGGGAACGGTAAGCTTCTGCCACTAGGTGGGGGTGCGACACGACCATGGACTTCCAGCCAGAGGTTTCCATGACGTCGGAGGCGTGGCTATGGAGAGAGAGAGACAGAAAAGGTAAGTAAAGGTGTGAGCCAGAGGTTTCCAAGACGTCAGAGGCATGGCTATATAATATTTATATATATATATATATATATATATATATTTCTAGACACATACATATACCCATTATTTATTAAAATCGGCCAATAATAATTAAAATGTCCAAAAAATAAATAAAATCACCCGAAAATAACGAAAATAAATAAATAAAAAAAACCCTGTCCAAAAACAAATTAAAAATCTACAAAATAAAAAGTAAATCCTCCAAAAAATATATTAAATTGTCTAAAGACAAATAAATAAAATCAACCAAAAATAAATAAATCCCCCCCCCAAAAAAATAAATACATCAAAATTAAATCCTCCCAAAAAATCGCGGTCATCTTGTTTTTAAAATTTACCCCAGGAGGTGTTAGAAAAAGGTAAAATATTTTTTATATGCATGGATCTAAATTGCCCCGGAGAAAAGGGGGGGGGGGGGGGGCATATGAGCCCTGTTTGTTGTGTTGGTCCGATTTAATTCATCATTGACTGTTGGACCGCTTTAAGGGCCACTTACTAGTTGATGAAGTCGACAGCCTGCGTTTTGAGCTGGTCGGCGCTGTGTAGGTCGGCCAGGATGAGGATCTCGGCGGCGTTGTCCACTGACAGGTTGCTGCACAGAGCCTCCTCGCACATCACCTTCAGACGTTCCAGGGCGTACTGCGGAGACACCAACAACACATCCGTCATGGCCGCTGCTCTGTCAAGGTTAATGCATTCTGCCTCATTTACAAAGAACGTTCGGAATCCTAACACCGGGAAGTCTCCCGGCTCGTGTCTGTACGCTGCTCATGCGGTGATGCGGGAAATGGGGGCAGAAAAGGGGCCCCTGTAATAGCCATTTTTACCGCTTCCACATGAGCAGCATTGTGCAACTGTTAGGCTCCAAAATGGCCATGGCTTAGACAACCTGTAGGATAGACTGGCTATACGTATGCCCCACTTCCCCCCGGAAATAAGACAATTCTGTGCCCTGAAAAAAGTGGTAGGGCTTAAAGAAGACCAAAACCCGCCGAACTTGTGAAATACATCCAAAGCCCCTGATGATTCTCCCTTCTTAGGGCGTTTAACTACAAAATACAAATCTTTGAGTACTCACCTGTAGAGTTGATTTTGGTGGTGTCCTGCCCGGGTCGCTCCATTCTTGACAATTGGGTTATCCGCCACAAGGTGGCGCAGTTGACTGCAAGAGGAAACTTGTGGCTCCTCCCAGCTCGTATTAAGGAATCTGTTTTCCTAATAATCCCCAGTGGTTGAAAAGCAGTAAATACAGAAACAAGCCGGGAAGCCAGAAACCATGGTAATTCACACAACCACAAAAAGAACTCTCTCAAAAGAAATCACCATAACAGGCAAAAAGAGGATAACAGAACAAGGGTGGGATGGAGCGACCCGAGCAGGACACCACCAAAATCAATTCTACAGGTGAGTACTCACAGAATTGTGTTTTTCCTGGTGTCCTGCTCGGGTCGCTCCATTCATGACAATTGGGACATCCAAAAGCAGTGTCCAGGAAAGGGTGGGATCCCCAGTGAGCAACAGCACGTAGTTCATGACACTACCGCCTGAAGCACATTACGGCCAAAAACAGCATCAGCTGAGGCCCTAACATCAACCTTGTAAAACCTGAGCTGTGATCCTTTTCGGATCACAGCTCACTCTACCAAAGCACCAATAGCTCTGGTAGAGTGAGCTGTGATACGAAAAGAGGGTTCCTTCCCCTTGGCAGAATATGCTTGCACCACCGCCTGCCTGATCCACTTGCTGATAGTGGATTTGGCTGGAGGCAAGCCCTTCCTAGGCCCGTCAGGAAGGACAAAAAGAGAATCCGACTTCCTAAAGCATTCCGTAGCAACCAGGTAGTACTTAAGGGTTCGGACCACATCCAGGGAATGGAGGGTCCTCGAATTAGAAGGCGCGGGACACAAAGAAGGCAAGACAATGTCCTCACTGAGATGAAAGGCAGAAACAACTTTGGGTAAAAAGTCAGGCTTAAGACGAAAAGCCACCTTATCCTGATGACGCTCAAAGTAAGGAGGCTTCATACAAAGAGCCGTTAGCTCCGAGACGCGACGCACCGCTACCAAAAAGACCACCGTCAAAATGGATAAAGCAGCATCACACAAGGGCTCAAAGGGAGGACCCTGGAAAGCAGAAAGCACCAAATTCAAATCCCACACCGGTAGCATAGACTTACGCGGTGGACGTACATGAGTGACTCCTTGGAAAAAGGTCTTGATAAGTCTATGATTGGCAAAGGACAAATAGCCAAGGCCAAAACCTGCCCCTTGAGGGTACTCAGCTGGAGGCCCAAATCCAAACCATGTTGTAGGAACTCCAAAATCCTAGAAAAAGAAAATGTGAAACCCCTAGACTCACACCAGGCAACGTAAGCATGCCAGACCCTGTAATAAATCATGGAGGAGGATTTCTTCCGAGCCTGAATCATGGTACGCACGACCGGGGCAGACAGCCCTTTCTCTGTCAAGATGGAGGCTTCAGCAGCCAAGCCGTCAAAGCCAGCATTTGTAAATTGGGGTAGCGTAACAGACCCTGAGTGAGAAGCCCTAGATTGTCGGGCATGACGTAGCGATCCACTGACATCTGGACTATGTCCGCGAACCCACACCGCCTCGGGCCAACGAGGGGCCACCAGGATGGTCGGTACTCCTTCCTGGGCTATCCTGCGCAGCACGTGACCCAGGAGAGGGAAAGGAAGAAAGGCATAGAGGAGTCGGAACTCCGTCCAAGGAATTGCCAGCGCGTCCGTGGCGAAGGCCAGAGGATCTCTGGACAGAGAGACGAACTTCGGAAGCTTGTGATTGTGTCAGGACGCAAGGAGGTTCACGTCCGGCTGACCCCAGCGGCGACACAGAGCGTGAAAGATCTTGTTGCTGAGAGACCATTCCCCCAGACGGGAAGTCCCCCTGCTCAGGGAGTCCGCCTCCTGGTTCTCCACCCTGGGGATGTAAATCGCCGAGATGCAGGGAACATTCTCCTCCGCCCAAGACAGGATCTGGGTCACCTCCTTGAGGGCTCGCTTGCTCCGAGTCCCGCCCCGATGATTGATGTAGGCGACCGCCGTCTGATTGTCCGAGCGGACCTGGACTGGACGACCCCGTAGATGGGGAGTCAAATGGAAAAGGACTAATGGGATCGCTCTCAGCTCCAGGAGATTGATAGGCACGTGAGCCTCTTGAGGGCCCCACTGGCCCTGGAACTTCAGCGATTGCCCAAAACCTCCCCAAGCGGTCAGACTGGCGTCCGTGGTGACAATCTCCCAACGCGGAGTCAGAAAGGACCTGCTCACTAGAAGATTTCTTGAGTCCAACCACCACGAGAGGGACCGCCTGGCCAGAGGGGACAGAGAGAACTCCTGCTCCAGGGACTCCTGTGTCCGATACCAGTCAAGAGATTCAACTGAAGAGGTCTCATGAGGAACTGGGCGAAGGGAACAGCCTCGAAGCAAGACACCATGAGACCCACCAGCTTCATCCCGAGACAAATGGACGGGTGTGGACACCTACAGCAAGACCCGTGCCTGCGTCTGAAGACCCTCCACCTTCTGCTGTGGGAGGAACACCTTGACTTGAGAGGTGTCCAATGTCATGCCCAGGAAGGACCTCACCAATGATGGAGTGATCGAGAACTTGGGATAATTGATCACCCAGCTGAATTCCTCGAGAGTGGACAACACCGTTCGAGTGTCGCTCTCGGCCTGCTGAAAAGATTGAGCAGCAATCAGCAAGTCATCCAGATAAGGAATAATACGAATGCCCTGGCTCCTCAGCAGGGCCATGACACCCGCCAGCACCTTGGTGAACACCCAGGGGGCTGAGGAAATTCCAAACGGCAGTGCCACAAATTGGTAGTGTTGATCCTCCAGTGCGAACCTCAGAAACTTCTGGTGTCCTTGGAAAATAGGGACGTGCAGGTAGGCATCCTTGATGTCCACCGTGGTCATGAAGTTGCCTGGCCGAAGTAATCTGACTGACACACTTGTTGAGACCCTTCAGGTCCAGAATAGGTCTTAAGAGTACCGTCCTTCTTGGGCACCGTAAAAAGATTGGACCCTGTTCCTGGTGAGGCACAGGACAAATGACTCCAGGCAACAGAAGTTGTTGGACAGCCAATCATAGGCCCTGCGCCGTCAATGGGTTCTGGGAAATCCGCAACCAAAGAAATCTTGGGGGCGGCTAAGCTGCCAGCTCTATTTTGTACCCGGAGGACACCACCTCCTGAATCCACCGGTCCGAGACGCGCTGTCTCCAGATATGAGCAAATAGCAGAAGCCGTCCCCCCACCCGAATGGGCCTGAGGGGCCTTGGGAGTGGGCTTGGACTTGGACCCCCAGGAGGGACTGGGACGGCCGCGGGATCTACCTCGTCCCCAGAAGTCTCTGCGGCCACCGGAGAAGGAAGAACCTCATCCCCCTCGAAAGGGACGAAAGGAAGAGGAGAAGGGCAATCAGGATACAAAAGGTTCCCTGCTAACGTGCACCTCCCAGGTTAGTTATAAAATGGTCTGAGCGGCTGCCACCCTTCCTTTGTTTCTTCAAACACATGGGGTGTGAGGTCTAGGCTGTATTGCAAGGTCTTTGACCCTTCCACCCCATGGCTTGCACTTGAGGTTTAGGGCAACCTCAGGTAAGCCTGCTCCCAATTCATCTATTGCATTGTATGTCCCAAATGTGGCTCTCAGAGATTAGAGTTAGGACTGCACCCCACAGGGGCACCTTGGCGTAGTGGTGCAGCTTAAGCATACTTCTGCAGATGTGTGTGACAGAGCCTCTGTTTTTAACCAAGTTTAGAGACAGATTGTAGGCTGGTCTGCAAGCTAACAGGGTTGAGTGCTGTGGCTCCTTTAAGACTTTTGTATCCTGATTGCCCTGTTAACGTGCACCTCCCAGGTTAAATACCATTTTGTGAATACTCACCTTGTAAAATGGGTATTATAAGTATGTCACACACCCCGCTTCAAGATATTCATAACCTGTGGGTATACTGACCTGTAGAGGGCGATCTGCAGAGATGATTGGAGGAAAGAAAGCCCCTCCCGGTCCATAAGTACCTGGGACCTCCCACTCATTACCCAGTATAAAGAAAGCAGTAAGGTAAGGGACCAGGAAGAGCCAAATATAAGTCATAACAACGCAAAGTTTACAATATGAAGGATCCAGAATACAAAGGGCGGGTTGAAGCGGGGTGTGTGACATACTTATAATACCCATTTTACAAGGTGAGTATTCACAAAATGGTATTATTCTAAGTATGTCACACACCCCGCTTCAAGATATTCATAACCTGTGGGACATCCAATAGCAGTGTCCATAAGGGGTGGGGATCCAAAACAAGGCATAAAACACAACTTAAACCACTGCAGCCTGCAGAACTTTGCGGCCAAAAACAGCATCCGCTGAGGCCCGAACATCAACCTTGTAAAACTTGGAAAAAATGTGAACAGAAGACCAGGTAGCAGCCTTACAAACTTGCTCAACAGAGGCCTGGTGCTGAAAAGCCCAGGAAGCCCCAACCGCACGAGTAGAATGAGCTGTAACACGAAAAGGAGGATTCCTCCCCTTAGCAGAATAGGCCCCAACAATGGCCTGACGAATCCACTTACTGATGGAAGACTTGGCGGGCGCCAAACCCTTCTTGGGCCCAGATGGCACCACAAAGAAAGCGTCAGTCTTGCGAAAGGAAGACGTTACCACCAAATAGTACTTCACAACGCGAACCACATCCAAGGAATGCAGGGCCCTCTCCTTGTCATTGCTGGGATTAGGACACAGAGAGGGCAGAACAATATCCTGATTTAGATGAAAGGAAGAAACAACCTTAGGAAGGAAATCCGTCTTGAAACGGAAAACCACCTTGTCCTGATGTCTTTCAAAATACGGAGCTTGAATAGACAGAGCCGCCAACTCGGAAACACGCCGAACAGAAGTGATAGCTACCAAAAAGGCCACCTTCTGTGTAAGGGAAGACAAGGCAATATCATGCAAAGGCTCAAAAGGAGCACCCTGAAGAGCAGAAAGAACCAAATTCAAATCCCAAACCGGAATCAGAGGCTTCCTAGGAGGCCGCACATGTGTAACCCCCTGGAAAAAAGTCTTAACCAACGGATGAAGCGCAAAAGATCTTTGGAAAAACACCGCCAGGGCAGACACCTGCCGCTTCAGAGTACTGAGCTGGAGTCCCAGATCCAAACCATGTTGCAGGAACTCCAAAATTCTAGAAATAGAGAATTCCCTACAAGGGAAGGCCCTAGTCTCACACCAATCAATATAAGACCTCCAAGTCCTATAGTACACGGATGAAGAAGACCTCTTCCTAGCGCTAATAAGAGTCCGAATCACAGCATCAGAAAGACCTTCCTCCTTCAAGATGGAGGTTTCAGCAGCCACGCCGTCAAAGCCAGCGTTGGTAAATTGGGGTAACGAAGATGACCCTGTGTGAGTAGATCTGGCAGCAGGGGCAGAGCGAACTGATCTTCTGCTAACCTTACCACGTCTGCGAACCAGACCTGTCTTGGCCACCTTGGGGCCACCAGAATTGCTGACGCTCCCTCCAGAGCCAGCTTGCGCACTACTCTGGCCACCATGGGAAACGGAGGGAACAGGTACAGAAAACCCAGATCCCTCCAGTTCAGAGACATGGCATCCGTTGCCAGAGCCAGAGGGTCCTTCGCCAGAGACACGAATGACGGAAGTTTGTGATTGTGACGGGAGGCAAAGAGGTCCACCACCGGTGACCCCCACCTGCAACAAATTGTGTGAAAAACCTTGGGATTGAGAGACCACTCCCCTTTGCGGGCTGACAACCTGCTCAGAGAGTCAGCCTCCGTGTTCTCCACTCCCGGGATGTAGACCGCCGAGATGCACGGGACGTGGCTCTCCGCCCAGTCCAGAATCAGAGACACTTCCCTGAGGGCACTCCTGCTGCGAGTCCCTCCCTGGTGATTGATGTAGGCAACCGCCGTCCGATTGTCCGACCGGACCTGAACCGGCAAGTCCCCCAGTTGATGAGTCAAAGAACCATCCTGATGGCTCTCAATTCCAGAACATTGATAGGCTCGTGGGCTTCCAGGGGTCCCCACAAACCCTGAAATTGCAGATCCTTCCAGAAGCCCCCCCCATCCTGAGAGGCTGGCATCCGTGGTGACCACCTCCCAATGAGGAGTCTGAAAGGATCTGCCCCTCCGCAGTTGGCTGAGTTCAGCCACCACTGAAGTGAGCGGCGAACCCAGGGAGACATCCGAAAGAATTGATCCAGCGACTGAGGAGACCTGTTCCAGACCGACAACAGATGGAGCTGTAGTGTCCTTGTGTGAAACTGAGCAAAGGGAACCGCCTCGAAGGAGGCCACCATCAAACCTACCAGTCTCATCCCTAGCCGGATGGACGGCCGAGGAATGGACATGAGCAACTGAATCAACTCCTGAATCAAAAGAACCTTGGACTGAGGAAGGAACACTATGGCCTGATCTGTATCCAGAGACATTCCCAGTAAGGATACTATCCTGGACGGGTAGAGGGAGGACTTGGGGTAGTTGATCACCCAGCCGAACCTCTCCAGAGTGGATATTACCGTCCTGGTGTCCAATTCCGCTTGGCTGAATGACGATGCCATGATGAGGAGATTGTCCAGATATGGCACTATGCGAATCCCCTGCGCTCTGAGGAGAGCCATCACCCCAGCAAGCACCTTGGTAAAAACCCTTGGAGCTGTGGTGAGACCGAAGGGAAGAGCTACAAACTGAAAGTGCCGATCCTCCACCGCGAACCTTAGAAACCTCTGGTGCGCGGGAAAAATGGGAACATGGAGGTAAGCGTCCTGGATGTCTATGGACGTCATGAAGTCCCCCTGACGAAGAGAGTGGATAGCAGAAAGCAACGTTTCCATGCGAAATTTTCGCAGCCTGACAAACCTGTTGAGAATCTTTAGGTCCAGAATGGGCCGGACAGAGCCATCCTTTTTGGGGACCGTGAACAGATTTGAGTAAAAGCCCCGACCCCGGTCTAATGGGGGCACTGGGCAAATGACTGCCATTTCCTGAAGACTCGATACCGCCACCCGGAGCTGCTGCGCAGCCAGTGCGTCCGGGGACACCCGAGACCTGAAGAAACGCGGGGGGGGGGGGGGGGGGGGGGAGGCGGGACTCGAACTCCACCTTGTAGCCGGAAGACACCACTTTCCGGATCCACTTGTCCGAGACCTCCCAAATCCAGACCTGGGAGAAGTGTCGCAGCCATCCCCCCACCCGCACGGGTGAGGGCGCCCCCTCATTGTTGAGCGGGCTTGGCCGCGGGTTTGGGTTTAGAGCCCCAATTGTATCCTGAACGGGCACGACCCCTGCCCCTATTCCAGGAATCTCCTCTTGTAGAAGGAAAGGCAAATCCTCTTCCCGCTCTGGATCCCCGAAAGGAAGGAGTGAAGGAAGCCGCTCCTCGAAAGGGGCGTCGTTGCTTCTTGCGTTGAGGTAGTTTACCACCTTTGGCTACAGAGTCCAATTTGTCTCCAAAAAGCCGTAACCCAACGAAGGGAAGAGACGTCAGTGACTTTTTTGACCCAAAATCAGCCGCCCACTGGCGCAACCAAATTGAACGCCTGATAGTCACCATTAGAGCAGAGGCTCTGCTACTCATTATCAAGGAATCAACCAAAGCGGCTAACATGAAGGACAAAAACACCTCACATCGTTTTAGTCCAAGAAATTCGTCACTGTCCGGATCCAAACCGGAAGAGGATAACAAGTCCCTGACCACCTTTCTAGTAGCCACCACCAACAGTGATGAGGCACAAAAAGGCCGTATGGCTGCCCCAATACTGGCAAAACCATGACAAGCCATCTGGTCAATGCGTTTATCCTCACCATCTTTAAGAGAGGAACAATCAGGGTTATTCAAAACGGCTGAGTTGGATAACCCCAAAATTGGGGCGTCCACCTCGGGGGGGGGGGGACGCCCAGCGCTTAACCGTATCCACGGGGAAGGGATATCTTTTATCCCAACTCTGAGGAATGCCTGGGAGCCGAGCTGGCCTCTCCCATTCCTTAGAAATAATATTATCAAAATGCTTTTGATTAGGAAATTCCAAACGCGGCCTGGATTCCTCATAAAACTCCCCTTGCTGTTGAGGAACAGCCGCCGGAGGCGAGATAGCCAGAACCTCAAACATCTGAGTCAAAACATTAGGAGTATCCGAGGAACTCCCTTACCCCCGATCGGAATCAGCGCCAACAATTTGCTGATCATCAGAATTATCCGAATCCTCAAATAACTCCCTTTCCTCCGGAGGGGAATAATCTGACCAATCCAGACCATCCGCATCATCGTATTCAAAATGAGTAACCGGTGACAAATGCTTTCTCTTAGCCGGTGCCTTCTTGGCGACCGCAGTAGAAATACATTTTTCAATATTGGCCAATCTGGCACACACATCAGATTGCGACTGCCCCTCCATGATGAAGCCAGCGGTGCTGACCCAGAAGCCTGGGGTCCGGACTGCCGTGTAATAGTCTGCTGTGCACATGATATACATAGGAAGAAATCATCCCCAGTTAGGGATACCCCACAACCCAAACACTTCCGGGATTGTCCCGAGGGGAGCCCGGAATCCTGGGATGCCTCCATAAGGTGAACTTGAGTAAGTCGCTATGACCGAGGGAATTACGCTACTAAGCAACCCGGGATGCCCTTATAGTGTCCAAGTGGGAGGATTTGTAAAATATAGTGAAAGTACCCAGGGACCCTAGGACCGGGAGAAACACTAAATATCCCTGAAGATTCCACCTAAAAAATACAGAAAACCACAATGAGAAACATTATGCTGTATAAAGAATCAAAAAGGGGGAGGAAAAGGCCCACAGGGCCACTCACAGTGCCTCCAGGATCCAACAACGCTGCGTCCACAGAGCCTGAGGTAAAAGCAGAGCGTGAGGCGAAGAAGGGGGGCGTGGCCAGCGCGGACCGCGCGCTTGACCGGCCCCGCCCCCCTGCACAAGTCAGTCAGGAGGAGCAAGCTCCTCAGCGGTGCTGGAAACTAGAGGGGGCGGGCCGCGGCAACGCACCGCAAGTCCGGCCCCGCCCCCAAACTAAACGCGTGAGGGGAGAAGCTCCCCTCCGCTGTATCACCCCACAAGACAGGAATAAAAAAGGCAGTAGCGTCCCGCAAGGCATGCGTAGCCGCTCCCCGCTCGAGCCACGCTGCATTAGGCTCTCGGCATAAAGGGAGCGGGCCGCGGCCTCACGCCGAAGGCCCGGCCCCGCCCCCAACAGAAGAGCGTGAGGGGAGAAAACCTCCCCTCCGCCTTCTGAGGTAAAAGGCAGCACCGCGGCGGCAATGGCGGCCGCGGTGTCTGTGAGGAATAAAGTGAAGTCCCCCAAATGACTGCCATTCAGTAAACAGTAACAACACACACCAATAAACAGCCAGCAACCAATTCATTGAGGGATTACTTCCAGATGTGCCACATCAACATACATAAACCTAACGCTGAGGAAAGAACCCCCGACCCAAGCTAGGAAGGTGGGGATAGGCCAATTAGGAAAAAAAATTTCCAGTGGACAGGACATCCCAAACCGGGGTCACCAACCCGGTGTAACCGCCTACCCTCTATATAGGGTCTCGCGGCGGAGCATAGCTCCTGAGCACCCGTGGTGCTAATATACCTTCGCCCGGACAGCAGTCAAGACTGGGAGGCATGCAAATATACAGGGAAAAGAATGAGTCCGAACGGGAATAAAGAATACTGGCCGGGAGTTGTCCCGGCTACTTGAAATCCCCCTGTGCAAGGAGGAGACCTCATCTTCTGCTTGCTCGCCGTCTGCAGAGATGAAGACTGGGTAATGAGTGGGAGGTCCCAGGTATTTATGGACCGGGAGGGGCTCTCTTTCTTCCAATCATCTCTGCAGTTCGCCCTCTACAGGTCAGTATACCCACAGGTTATGAATATCTTGAAGCGGGGTGTGTGACATACTTAGAATATGGTCTGAGTGGCTGCCACCCCTCCTATGTTTCTTAAAAATCATCCTAGAGAAGTGGCCCTGTTCAGGAAAGACAAGCCGCTGTCTCTCCGGCCGAAACGGGTCCCCCTGCTTCTTTTTGGCCGCCTTTGGGGGGTACAATGTGCAAGGCTTCAAAAACCGCAGACAAAAGCTTCTCTGTGTCATCGGGAAGCCAACCGTCCTCATCCGAGAAGACCCGGGGTCACTGTCAAAGCCCCCCCTGGTCGGTCCCCAGAGGAGTCAGAATCATGAAATAACTCACCCTCCTCCACGGAGTCTCGGCCACCAAAGGCCTCATAATCATCATCGGCAAAATGTGAATAAAACGGCTCCAAACGCCGCTTCTTATGCGTGGCCTTACCAGCGGCCGAACGCGACAACTGACGCTCTATACTGACCA
Source organism: Gastrophryne carolinensis (assembly GCA_027917425.1). NCBI lineage: Eukaryota > Metazoa > Chordata > Amphibia > Anura > Microhylidae > Gastrophryne > Gastrophryne carolinensis. The sequence goes on from CM051243.1 coordinate 4,548,837, forward strand.
CTCTGAGTGCCAAGTCCGTTTGAGACCCCCTGCTGGCCTCCCCCTCACTTGGGGCTAAATGCAGACGCGGGAGTGTCGGCGAGGCCGTCGGTAAAATGGGACTGGGGCAACGCTTGCCCCATCCTGTTCCGAAATTACGCTTTGCGCGCAGGGTACACAAATAGCGCTGCGACCGCTCAGAGGGCATGTACCACACAAGAGACAGAGCTTAACTAGTCCCGAGGGGGCCCCAAACTCGCTATCCCCAGAAGCCTCCATTATGGTGATTATAGCGGAAAAAAGCGGGTCACAAGGCACTAACGGCCCAGAACCGGACAATCCCCAATTTGGTCCCTCTGAAGCCCTTAACCACAGGGCAGGAAGGGGGGGGGGGGGGGGGGCAGAGACCGGGAGGAACCACCTATGAATAAACTGGGACCCGTCTGGAAAACATAAGGGAGGAAAAATATAAGCATCCCACAGCACATGCACAGAGGAAAAAAACAAGTGAAGCAGGGCCATGAGCAGCCCGCAGTGCGAGGACCGCCGATCCGGAAGAAGGGCCACAGCACAACGCAGCAGCCAGCATGCGCTCAGCAATGGCGCCGACAGCAAGCTCCTCAAGGGGGGGCCGCCCCCCCGCGACTATGGCTTATTTTCGGGAGATGGCTTATATTTCAAAGCTCAGCAAAATGCTCTCATTGGAGGAGCGTCTGCATTGTTCCGTAGGATCGGGTAAAGGTGAATTTTTTCTTTTTAGGTTACCTGGGGGGAGGAGGGGGGGGAGATTTCACACAGTGGGGTATCCAAAACAAAACCAGGGGTAGTTAAACTGGACCAACACCCAGCGCTATCGTCCCGGGAATCTATAAGATTCTCAGGCCGATCCGATCCCTCCCCCCCCCGGGGCATCCAAAATCGGGATGCCCCGCTGTGTGATCCCCCCAGGTCGCCCGCAAACCTTACCGGGATCCTGATCCAACGGTGCATGCGCGGGCCGCATCTTGCGCTTCTCTCTAGCAGGGCGCGTACCCGTACCAGGCATTTGTGAATGGTGGGCGCGCTCCCTGTTAGAAGGAAGCGCGAGATGCGTCCGCCAGCGCACTCTGAGCACTGAGCTAAGACGTCTCATTGACGCGCATACCACAGCGGCTCTGAGCGCTCTGATTGGACAAGCGGCCGTGTATGCGCCATAGGAGCGGGGTGAGATGAGTTTTTACTCATGATCTGGGGGGTTTCACATAGCGGGGTATCCCCGATCAAGACCCAGGAAGTGGACCAACACCCGGGATAGTCAAAATCCTGGTTGTTGGTCCACTTTAAAAAGGAATGAAACACCCGAGTTTGCCTTCTTGGGTTGTTGTTCCTATATGTGACATCATTCCGAATCGGGACGCCCCGCTATGTGTATTCCCCTAGATCGCCTGATCAACTCACCTTCCAGTCGCTCCCGCGGCGCAGGCTTGAGAAGGGAGCGAGCTGATTGGCTGAGCAGCCAGTCGCTTTCACTTGGCTCCGATGACAACTAAGTAGCAGAGCGGCGCTGACGGGAGCCAAGTGCGTCGCCTGCCGCATCCCCGGCACCTCCTAGCCGCGGTGTGCCTGCGCCACCCATTCAGAAAGGCCAGCTGCGTGCACAGCTGGAGGTGAGCAGGGATGCGCCCACAATGCAGAGAGAGAAAGTGAGTAAAACTGTCAATCGGGGGTCGCACAGCAGAGCATCTCAAAGCAGTGTAACTCTGATCGCTCTGGAGTCTAAATAACTCCGGGGTTCCTCTTTAATGACAGAGAACGTGCTTACCTTATCGGCGGCGGCCAGCAGATCGTCGGCCATTTTGTCCAGGTTGGAGGCTTTCCCGGTGTATATGAAGCACATCATTTCTTTGAAGACGTCCGGCTCCACGTCTTTTATTTCCACGCGATTCTGGGAGAAGGAAAAGTGAGTAAACTGGAGCCAGAAAGAGGGAAACCGGAAATGATCCCTGGAATTTGCTTTGGGACAGGTAACGGATGTTAAAAATAGACCAAAAGCGGCCCCGGGAGTCTAAGATTAGGGATTTCCCACCCCGAAGTCCCCTGTAAAACTTACCTTTCCCCCAACAGCCTGGCAGTCACGTGACCGTGCTGGCCAATCAGAGCGCTGGATTTCTCCCGGGGTACAACGGCGCATGCGCGCTGAGCCGGAATTAACGGAGCGTGCGGATTGGATGAGAGCTTTACTGGGTGGACTGGGGTGTTTCACGCAGCGGGGCATCCCAAATTGGGCAAGGAAAAAAAGGCCCAGGATAGTCAATAGAAAAGAGAAGGAGGGAAGGGAAAGAGAAGGAGGGAAAGGAAAGAGAAGGAGGGAAAGAGAAGGAGGGAAGGGAAAGAGAAGGAGGGAAAGGAAAGAGGAGGGGGGAAAGGAAAGAGGAGGGGGGAAAGGAAAGAGGAGGGGGGAAAGGAAAGAGGAGGGGGGAAAGGAAAGAGGAGGGGGGAAAGGAAAGAGGAGGGGGGAAAGGAAAGAGGAGGGGGGAAGAGGAAGGAAAAGAAGGAAGGGGCAGAAAGAGGAAGAAAGAGAGGAAGGAAGGAAGGAAAAAGAGGGAGGAAGAGGAGGAAAGAGAAGGAGGGAAAGGAAAGAGAAGGAGGGGAGGGAAAGAGAAGGAAAGAGGAGGGGAAAGAGGAAGGAAAAGAAGGAAGGGGCAGAAAGAGGAAGGAAGGAAAGAAAGAGAGAGAGGGAAAGTAAGGAGGAGGAAAAGGGGAAAAAGAAGATAAGGTAAGGGCAGAAAGTGGAAGAAGAGAGGAGGGAAAAGAAGTAGGAAGAAAGTGAAGGAGAGAAAGGAAGGAGGAGGGGGATGAAGAGGGGAGAAGGAAGAGAAGGTAGGGGCAGAAAGAGGAAGAAGAGAGGAGGAAGGAAGGAAAAAAGAGGGAGGAAGAGGAAGGAAAAAAGAGGGAGGAAGAGGAAGGAAAAAAGAGGGAGGAAGAGGAAGGAAAAAAGAGGGAGGAAGAGGAAGGAAAAAAGAGGGAGGAAGAGGGAGAAAGAGAAGGAGGAGGAAGAGGGGGTAAGGAAGAGAAGGCAAGGGCAGAAAGAGGGAGAAGAGGAAGATAGAGAAGGAGGAGGAAGAAGAGGAAGAAAGAAAGAGAAGGAGGAGGAAGAAGGGGAAGAAAGAGAAGGAGGAGGAAGAAGAGAAAGAAAGAAGGAGGGGGAAGAAGAGAAAGAAAGAGAAGGAGGAGGAGGAAGAGAAAAAAAGAGAAGGAGGGGGAAGAAGAGAAAGAAAGAGAAGGAGGGGGAAGAAGAGAAAGAAAGAGAAGGAGGGGGAAGAAGAGAAAGAAAGAGAAGGAGGAGGAAGAAGAGAAAGAAAGAGAAGGAGGAGGAGGAAGAGAAAAAAAGAGAAGGAGGGGGAAGAAGAGAAAGAAAGAGAAGGAGGAGGAAGAAGAGAAAGAAAGAGAAGGAGGAGGAGGAAGAGAAAGAAAGAGAAGGAGGGGGAAGAAGAGAAAGAAAGAGAAGGAGGGGGAAGAAGAGAAAGAAAGAGAAGGAGGGGGAAGAAGAGAAAGAAAGAGAAGGAGGAGGAAGAAGAGAAAGAAAGAGAAGGAGGAGGAGGAAGAGAAAAAAGAGAAGGAGGGGAAGAAGAGAAAGAAAGAGAAGGAGGAGGAGGAAGAGAAAGAAAGAGAAGGAGGGGGAAGAAGAGAAAGAAAGAGAAGGAGGGGGAAGAAGAGAAAGAAAGAGAAGGAGGGGGAAGAAGAGAAAGAAAGAGAAGGAGGAAGAGGAAGAAAAGGGGAGAAGGAAGAGAGGCAATGGCAGAAAGTGGAGGAAGGAAGAAAAAAGAGGGAGGAAGAGGAAGAAAGAGAAAGAAGGGGAGAATTGGGGTGCCCCGGGGGCAAGGAATAAAAAGCCCAGGATAGTCAGTATCACAGGCTTTGGTCCACTTTAAAGTGGTTCTAAACCAGACCTAGCGTCCATCCCTCCTCTCTGTTATGGGATGATTATTTGGGGGGGGGGGGGGCGGGGCACTGCCTACTGCTGGGGTCTGGGAGGGGGAACTTTGACCCCAGATCAGCCAATCGGTGCTCTGAATTTCACTGGGCTGGAGTGTGCCGCCAGCCGCGTCCTTCGCTCAGCTTCTAGCCGCGGCCGCGCACCCGTTCAGAAAGCCCGGCGCGGGTTGCGCACAGCTAGAGGCGAGTGTGGATGCGTCCGGGAGAAGGTGAGTGGAACAGGAGCCACTGGATTCCCAGTGGGGGAGAGAGAATAAGGTAAGTATTACGGGTGTCCCCGCACATACCCCTCAGGACACCTGTAATCTTTAGCTTATCCTCTCTCCCCCACTGGGAATCCAGCGCTGCGATTGGCTGCCGGCGCTCACATGGGCAGTGACGTGAATGTCCCGCCCATGTGAGTGCAGGGCCACCAATCTTGGCACTGGACAGAGAAAAAGGTGAGAATTTAGGGCACCCTGGGGAGGGGGGGGGAGGGGCTTCAGCATTCTGGATGCCCCGCCCAGACTGTCATTTAGCGGCGGCACCGACTGTTGCTGGAGGGTGTTGGTCCGCTTTAAATGCAGCCAATAGCTGTAAGTAAACGTATGACTGTATATAGAGCGTTGTGCTGTACCTTTTTGCTTTCTTCCATTTCATGCTCGAACATGGCGCTGAACACGGGGGAGCGCGCTGCGAGGAGAGAAAAGAAATAACGGCTCAGTGTGGTCCTATGTCATCACCATCATCTACATCCTCATCCTCATCTACTACATCCTCATCATTTACATCATCTACTACATCCTCATCATCATCTACTACATCCTCATCACCATCTACTACATCCTCATCACCATCTACTACATCCTCATCATCATCTACTACATCCTCATCATCATCTACTACATCCTCATCATCATCTACTACATCCTCATCATCATCTACTACATCCTCATCATCATCTACTACATCCTCATCATCATCTACTACATCCTCATCATCATCTACTACATCCTCATCATCATCTACTACATCCTCCTCATCATCTACTACATCCTCATCACCATCTACTACATCCTCATCATCATCTACTACATCCTCATCATCTACTACATCCTCATCATCATCTACTACATCCTCATCATCATCTACTACATCCTCATCATCATCTACTACATCCTCATCATCATCTACTACATCCTCATCCTCATCTACTACATCCTCATCCTCATCTACTACATCCTCATCCTCATCTACTACATCCTCATCCTCATCTACTACATCCTCATCCTCATCTACTACATCCTCATCATCATCTACTACATCCTCATCATCATCTACTACATCCTCATCTACTACATCCTCATCATCATCTACTACATCCTCATCACCATCTACTACATCCTCATCACCATCTACTACATCCTCATCACCATCTACTACATCCTCATCACCATCTACTACATCCTCATCATCATCTACTACATCCTCATCACCATCTACTACATCCTCATCACCATCTACTACATCCTCATCATCATCTACTACATCCTCATCATCATCTACTACATCCTCATCATCATCTACTACATCCTCATCATCATCTACTACATCCTCATCATCATCATCTACTACATCCTCATCATCATCATCTACTACATCCTCATCATCATCATCTACTACATCCTCATCATCATCATCTACTACATCCTCATCATCATCATCTACTACATCCTCATCATCTACATCCTCATCATCATCTACTACATCCTCATCATCATCTACTACATCCTCATCATCATCTACTACATCCTCATCATCATCTACTACATCCTCATCATCATCTACTACATCCTCATCACCATCTACTACATCCTCATCATCTACTACATCCTCATCACCATCTACTACATCCTCATCATCATCTACTACATCCTCATCATCATCTACTACATCCTCATCATCATCATCTACTACATCCTCATCATCATCATCTACTACATCCTCATCATCATCATCTACTACATCCTCATCATCTACATCCTCATCATCATCTACTACATCCTCATCATCATCTACTACATCCTCATCACCATCTACTACATCCTCATCACCATCTACTACATCCTCATCCTCATCTACTACATCCTCATCCTCATCTACTACATCCTCATCCTCATCTACTACATCCTCATCATCATCATCTACTACATCCTCATCATCATCATCTACTACATCCTCATCATCATCATCTACTACATCCTCATCATCATCATCTACTACATCCTCATCATCTACATCTACTACATCCTCATCCTCATCTACTACATCCTCATCCTCATCTACTACATCCTCATCACCATCTACTACATCCTCATCACCATCTACTACATCCTCATCACCATCTACTACATCCTCATCACCATCTACTACATCCTCATCCTCATCTACTACATCCTCATCCTCATCTACTACATCCTCATCCTCATCTACTACATCCTCATCCTCATCTACTACATCCTCATCCTCATCTACTACATCCTCATCATCATCTACTACATCCTCATCATCATCTACTACTACATCCTCATCATCATCTACTACATCCTCATCACCATCTACTACACATCCTCATCTACTACATCCTCATCCTCATCTACTACATCCTCATCACCATCTACTACATCCTCATCACCATCTACTACATCCTCATCCTCATCTACTACATCCTCATCCTCATCTACTACATCCTCATCTACTACATCCTCATCTACTACATCCTCATCTACTACATCCTCATCTACTACATCCTCATCACCATCTACTACATCCTCATCACCATCTACTACATCCTCATCACCATCTACTACATCCTCATCACCATCTACTACATCCTCATCACCATCTACTACATCCTCATCACCATCTACTACATCCTCATCCTCATCTACTACATCCTCATCATCATCTACTACATCCTCATCATCATCATCTACTACATCCTCATCATCATCTACTACATCCTCATCATCATCTACTACATCCTCATCATCATCATCTACTACATCCTCATCATCATCATCTACTACATCCTCATCATCATCATCTACTACATCCTCATCATCTACATCTACTACATCCTCATCCTCATCTACTACATCCTCATCCTCATCTACTACATCCTCATCACCATCTACTACATCCTCATCACCATCTACTACATCCTCATCACCATCTACTACATCCTCATCACCATCTACTACATCCTCATCCTCATCTACTACATCCTCATCCTCATCTACTACATCCTCATCCTCATCTACTACATCCTCATCCTCATCTACTACATCCTCATCCTCATCTACTACATCCTCATCCTCATCTACTACATCCTCATCATCATCTACTACATCCTCATCATCATCTACTACATCCTCATCACCATCTACTACATCCTCATCTACTACATCCTCATCCTCATCTACTACATCCTCATCACCATCTACTACATCCTCATCGACCATCTACTACATCCTCATCACCATCTACTACATCCTCATCCTCATCTACTACATCCTCATCCTCATCTACTACATCCTCATCTACTACATCCTCATCTACTACATCCTCATCTACTACATCCTCATCTACTACATCCTCATCTACTACATCCTCATCACCATCTACTACATCCTCATCACCATCTACTACATCCTCATCACCATCTACTACATCCTCATCACCATCTACTACATCCTCATCACCATCTACTACATCCTCATCACCATCTACTACATCCTCATCACCATCTACTACATCCTCATCACCATCTACTACATCCTCATCACCATCTACTACATCCTCATCTACTACATCCTCATCACCATCTACTACATCCTCATCACCATCTACTACATCCTCATCACCATCTACTACATCCTCATCACCATCTACTACATCCTCATCACCATCTACTACATCCTCATCACCATCTACTACATCCTCATCACCATCTACTACATCCTCATCACCATCTACTACATCCTCATCATCATCTACTACATCCTCATCATCATCTACTACATCCTCATCATCATCTACTACATCCTCATCATCATCTACTACATCCTCATCATCATCTACTACATCCTCATCACCATCTACTACATCCTCATCTACTACATCCTCATCCTCATCTACTACATCCTCATCACCATCTACTACATCCTCATCCTCATCTACTACATCCTCATCACCATCTACTACATCCTCATCACCATCTACTACATCCTCATCACCATCTACTACATCCTCATCACCATCTACTACATCCTCATCCTCATCTACTACATCCTCATCCTCATCTACTACATCCTCATCTACTACATCCTCATCTACTACATCCTCATCTACTACATCCTCATCTACTACATCCTCATCACCATCTACTACATCCTCATCACCATCTACTACATCCTCATCACCATCTACTACATCCTCATCACCATCTACTACATCCTCATCACCATCTACTACATCCTCATCACCATCTACTACATCCTCATCACCATCTACTACATCCTCATCTACTACATCCTCATCACCATCTACTACATCCTCATCACCATCTACTACATCCTCATCACCATCTACTACATCCTCATCACCATCTACTACATCCTCATCACCATCTACTACATCCTCATCACCATCTACTACATCCTCATCACCATCTACTACATCCTCATCACCATCTACTACATCCTCATCATCATCTACTACATCCTCATCATCATCTACTACATCCTCATCATCATCTACTACATCCTCATCATCATCTACTACATCCTCATCCTCATCTACTACATCCTCATCCTCATCTACTACATCCTCATCCTCATCTACTACATCCTCATCCTCATCTACTACATCCTCATCCTCATCTACTACATCCTCATCCTCATCTACTACATCCTCATCATCATCTACTACATCCTCATCATCATCTACTACATCCTCATCATCATCTACATCTACATCCTCATCATCATCTACTTCTACATCCTCATCATCATCTACTACATCCTCATCATCATCTACTACATCCTCATCATCATCTACTACATCCTCATCATCATCTACTACATCCTCATCCTCATCTACTACATCCTCATCCTCATCTACTACATCCTCATCCTCATCTACTACATCCTCATCCTCATCTACTACATCCTCATCCTCATCTACTACATCCTCATCTACTACATCCTCATCATCATCTACTACATCCTCATCATCATCTACATCTACATCCTCATCATCATCTACATCTACATCCTCATCATCATCTACATCTACATCCTCATCATCATCTACTACATCCTCATCATCATCTACTACATCCTCATCATCATCTACTACATCCTCATCATCATCTACTACATCCTCATCATCATCTACTACATCCTCATCACCATCTACTACATCCTCATCACCATCTACTACATCCTCATCACCATCTACTACATCCTCATCACCATCTACTACATCCTCATCATCATCTACTACATCCTCATCATCATCTACTACATCCTCATCATCATCTACTACATCCTCATCATCATCTACTACATCCTCATCATCATCTACTACATCCTCATCATCATCTACTACATCCTCATCCTCATCTACTACATCCTCATCATCATCTACATCTACATCCTCATCATCTACATCTACTACATCCTCATCATCATCTACTACATCCTCATCATCATCATCTACATCCTCATCATCATCTACTACATCCTCATCATCATCATCTACATCCTCATCATCATCTACATCCTCATCATCATCTACTACATCCTCATCATCATCTACTACATCCTCATCATCATCTACATCTACATCCTCATCATCTACATCTACTACATCCTCATCCACTACATCCTCATCCTCATCTACTACATCCTCATCACCATCTACTACATCCTCATCACCATCTACTACATCCTCATCACCATCTACTACATCCTCATCACCATCTACTACATCCTCATCCTCATCTACTACATCCTCATCCTCATCTACTACATCCTCATCCTCATCTACTACATCCTCATCCTCATCTACTACATCCTCATCCTCATCTACTACATCCTCATCCTCATCTACTACATCCTCATCCTCATCTACTACATCCTCATCACCATCTACTACTTCCTCATCACCATCTACTACATCCTCATCCTCATCTACTACATCCTCATCTACTACATCCTCATCACCATCTACTACATCCTCATCACCATCTACTACATCCTCATCACCATCTACTACATCCTCATCCTCATCTACTACATCCTCATCCTCATCTACTACATCCTCATCTACTACATCCTCATCCTCATCTACTACATCCTCATCATCTACTACATCCTCATCACCATCTACTACATCCTCATCACCATCTACTACATCCTCATCACCATCTACTACATCCTCATCACCATCTACTACATCCTCATCTACTACATCCTCATCACCATCTACTACATCCTCATCTACTACATCCTCATCATCATCTACTACATCCTCATCATCATCTACTACATCCTCATCATCATCTACTACATCCTCATCATCTACTACATCCTCATCATCATCTACTACATCCTCATCATCATCTACTACATCCTCATCATCATCTACTCCTCATCCTCATCTACTACATCCTCATCCTCATCTACTACATCCTCATCCTCATCTACTACATCCTCATCATCATCTACTACATCCTCATCATCATCTACATCTACATCCTCATCATCATCTACTACATCCTCATCATCATCTACTACATCCTCATCATCATCTACTACATCCTCATCATCATCTACTACATCCTCATCATCATCTACTACATCCTCATCATCATCTACTACATCCTCATCATCATCTACTACATCCTCATCACCATCTACTACATCCTCATCACCATCTACTACATCCTCATCACCATCTACTACATCCTCATCATCATCTACTACATCCTCATCATCATCTACTACATCCTCATCATCATCTACTACATCCTCATCATCATCTACTACATCCTCATCATCATCTACATCTACATCCTCATCATCATCTACATCTACATCCTCATCATCATCTACATCTACATCCTCATCATCTACATCTACTACATCCTCATCATCATCTACTACATCCTCATCATCATCATCTACATCCTCATCATCATCTACTACATCCTCATCATCATCTACTACATCCTCATCATCATCTACTACATCCTCATCATCATCTACTACATCCTCATCATCATCTACTACATCCTCATCATCATCTACTACATCCTCATCATCATCTACATCTACATCCTCATCATCATCTACATCTACATCCTCATCATCATCTACTACATCCTCATCATCATCTACTACATCCTCATCATCATCTACTACATCCTCATCATCATCTACATCTACATCCTCATCATCATCTACATCTACATCCTCATCATCATCTACATCTACATCCTCATCATCATCTACTACATCCTCATCATCATCTACTACATCCTCATCATCATCTACTACATCCTCATCATCTACTACATCCTCATCACCATCTACTACATCCTCATCATCATCTACATCTACATCCTCATCATCATCTACATCTACATCCTCATCATCATCTACTACATCCTCATCATCATCTACTACATCCTCATCATCTACATCCTCATCATCATCTACTACATCCTCATCATCATCTACTACATCCTCATCATCATCTACATCTACATCCTCATCATCATCTACATCTACATCCTCATCATCATCTACTACATCCTCATCATCATCTACTACATCCTCATCATCTACTACATCCTCATCACCATCTACTACATCCTCATCACCATCTACTACATCCTCATCACCATCTACTACATCCTCATCACCATCTACTACATCCTCATCTACTACATCCTCATCACCATCTACTACATCCTCATCTACTACATCCTCATCATCATCTACTACATCCTCATCATCATCTACTACATCCTCATCATCATCTACTACATCCTCATCATCTACTACATCCTCATCATCATCTACTACATCCTCATCATCATCTACTACATCCTCATCATCATCTACTACATCCTCATCCTCATCTACTACATCCTCATCCTCATCTACTACATCCTCATCCTCATCTACTACATCCTCATCCTCATCTACTACATCCTCATCCTCATCTACTACATCCTCATCCTCATCTACTACATCCTCATCCTCATCTACTACATCCTCATCCTCATCTACTACATCCTCATCCTCATCTACTACATCCTCATCCTCATCTACTACATCCTCATCATCATCTACTACATCCTCATCATCATCTACATCTACATCCTCATCATCATCTACTACATCCTCATCATCATCTACTACATCCTCATCATCATCTACTACATCCTCATCATCATCTACTACATCCTCATCATCATCTACTACATCCTCATCACCATCTACTACATCCTCATCACCATCTACTACATCCTCATCACCATCTACTACATCCTCATCATCATCTACTACATCCTCATCATCATCTACTACATCCTCATCATCATCTACTACATCCTCATCATCATCTACTACATCCTCATCATCATCTACTACATCCTCATCATCATCTACATCTACATCCTCATCATCATCTACATCTACATCCTCATCATCTACATCTACTACATCCTCATCATCATCTACTACATCCTCATCATCATCATCTACATCCTCATCATCATCTACATCCTCATCATCATCTACTACATCCTCATCATCATCTACTACATCCTCATCATCATCTACTACATCCTCATCATCATCTACTACATCCTCATCATCATCTACTACATCCTCATCATCATCTACATCTACATCCTCATCATCATCTACATCTACATCCTCATCATCATCTACTACATCCTCATCATCATCTACTACATCCTCATCATCATCTACTACATCCTCATCATCATCTACATCTACATCCTCATCATCATCTACATCTACATCCTCATCATCATCTACATCTACATCCTCATCATCATCTACATCTACATCCTCATCATCATCTACTACATCCTCATCTACTACATCCTCATCTACTACATCCTCATCTACTACATCCTCATCTACTACATCCTCATCTACTACATCCTCATCTACTACATCCTCATCTACTACATCCTCATCTACTACATCCTCATCATCATCTACTACATCCTCATCTACTACATCCTCATCTACTACATCCTCATCTACTACATCCTCATCTACTACATCCTCATCTACTACATCCTCATCATCCAATCTACACCACCATCTACATCTACTACATCACCACCATCTACATCACCACCATCTACATAATCATCATCATCCTCCTCCTCTACATCCTCCTCCTCTACATCATCATCATCATCATCCTGCCACCCTGCACTCCAGCATTCTCCTCTGTCAGCCCTGCCACAGGTCAGATACCCAGCCTGCAGCAGCAAACCTGTCAGAGCTGCGGGGGAGGCAGCTGCTGGGACAAAGGCAGCAGCCGCGGGTGGGCATGGGGCAGCAGCCCCCCCCCCCCATCATGCTGATTGTTATGCAGCATCACAGAGCCACGGCCACTTTCTTTCCAGAGGAGAAATCTTGAGGTGAAACTGTAAACCCAAATATCTCGGCCATTTCTTCTTCAATTTAAAAATGTAAAACAGTTTAGGACAGCGCCAAACGTAGCCCGACACAATGGTGTGACACTTACCTTTACCTTTAATATCCCTTTAAATCACAGTTACCGGTCCCCTCCCCTTCTCTATCGTTAATACAGTTTCTGATGGACCAATCAGCAGGATTATCGCTATCCCGGTGATTGGTCCGTGCCCCAGGTGGGATGCACCGGCTCTGTAAACTACCCCTTCCCCCCACAGATTGCCCCCTCCACGGCCTATGTGCGGGCCCCCGTCCAATCAGCGCTTTATGACGTGCAGCATCCCCGGCTCCCCTGGAGGGTCTGCACATCGCAGGGATCCGGGGATCCGGGGATGCGGCAGCGGGACAGTGATCGCTGGCCAGGGAGCGGGAAAAGGTTAAAGTGGACCAAAACACAGGATTTTTGACTATCCTGTGTTTTGGTCCTCCCCCCCCCCCACCCCCGAGGCACCCCGAAACCCCCCCCCCCCAGATCACCCAAACTCACCCACCTCTTCCCGGTCCTGCTGCGCATGCACTGCCGCTGATGTCTCCGAACGCGCTGGCGGCTGCATCCCCCTAACAGGAAGTGTGCTCAAATGCCTGCCACGCATCCTGCTGGAGGGATATGGGGGGATGCGGACGCGGCTTGTGCATGCGCCATTGGACCGAGGAGCAAGGGAAGTGTATAGGGCGACCTGGGGGGTTTCACACAGCGGGGTATCCCGGTTTTGGATGCCCCGGGGGGGAGGGATTGATCGGCCCGGGAATATTATAGATTCCCGAGCCGATCAGGGGTGGGTGTTGGTCCACTTTAAGGGGGCTTGCAGGCGATCGGGGAGCCGGAAGTTAACATGGTGGGGCATGCCAATTCAGGATGCCCCAGGGGCACCTAGTCGGCAGGTGATTGGTCCACTTTAAAATCATACAGCAACACCTGCAGGTAGCCATGGGGCGGGAGCAGCAAGCACTATGGGGTGGCACCTGCAGGTAGCCATGGGGCGGGAGCAGCAAGCACTATGGGGTGGCACCTGCAGGTAGCCATGGGGCAATAGCCATAGGTGGCCATGGGGCGGGAGCCACCAGCACTATGGGGTGGCACCTGCAGGTAGCCATGGGGCGGGAGCCACCAGCACTATGGGGTGGCACCTGCAGGTAGCCATGGGGCGGGAGCCACCAGCACTATGGGGTGGCACCTGCAGGTAGCCATGGGGCGGGAGCCACCAGCACTATGGGGTGGCACCTGCAGGTGGCCGTGGGGCGGGAGCCATAGGTGGCCGTGGGGCGGGAGCCACCAGCACTATGGGGAGGCACCTGCAGGTAGCCGTGGGGTGGGAGCCATAGGTGGCCGTGGGGCGGGAGCCACCAGCACTATGGGGAGGCACCTGCAGGTAGCTGTGGGGCGGGAGCCACCAGCACTATGGGGTGGCACCTGCAGGTGGCCGTGGGGCGGGAGCCACCAGCACTATGGGGTGGCACCTGCAGGTGGCCGTGGGGCGGGAGCCACCAGCACTATGGGGTGGCACCTGCAGGTGGCCGTGGGGCGGGAGCCACCAGCACTATGGGGTGGCACCTGCAGGTGGCCGTGGGGCGGGAGCCGCCAGCACTATGGGGTGGCACCTGCAGGTAGCCGTGGGGCGGGAGCCACCAGCACTATGGGGAGGCACCTGCAGGTGGCCGTGGGGCGGGAGCCGCCAGCACTATGGGGTGGCACCTGCAGGTGGCCGTGGGGCGGGAGCCATAGGTGGCCGTGGGGCGGGAGCCACCAGCACTATGGGGTGGCACCTGCAGGTGGCCGTGGGGCGGGAGCCACCAGCACTATGGGGTGGCACCTGCAGGTGGCCGTGGGGCGGGAGCCACCAGCACTATGGGGTGGCACCTGCAGGTGGCCGTGGGGCGGGAGCCACCAGCACTATGGGGTGGCACCTGCAGGTGGCCGTGGGGCGGGAGCCGCCAGCACTATGGGGTGGCACCTGCAGGTAGCCGTGGGGCAGCAGCCATAGGTGGCCGTGGGGCGGGAGCCACCAGCACTATGGGGAGGCACCTGCAGGTAGCCGTGGGGCAGCAGCCATGGGTGGCCGTGGGGTGGGAGCCGCCAGCACTATGGGGAGGCACCTGCAGGTAGCCGTGGGGCAGGAGCCATAGGTGGCCGTGGGGCGGGAGCCACCAGCACTATGGGGTGGCACCTGCAGGTGGCCGTGGGGCGGGAGCCACCAGCACTATGGGGTGGCACCTGCAGGTGGCCGTGGGGCGGGAGCCACCAGCACTATGGGGTGGCACCTGCAGGTGGCCGTGGGGCGGGAGCCGCCAGCACTATGGGGTGGCACCTGCAGGTAGCCGTGGGGCAGCAGCCATAGGTGGCCGTGGGGCGGGAGCCACCAGCACTATGGGGAGGCACCTGCAGGTAGCCGTGGGGCAGCAGCCATGGGTGGCCGTGGGGCGGGAGCCACCAGCACTATGGGGAGGCACCTGCAGGTAGCCGTGGGGCAGCAGCCATAGGTGGCCGTGGGGCGGGAGCCACCAGCACTATGGGGAGGCACCTGCAGGTAGCCATGGGGCAGCAGCCATGGGTGGCCGTGGGGTGGGAGCCGCCAGCACTATGGGGAGGCACCTGCAGGTAGCCGTGGGGCGGGAGCCATAGGTGGCCGTGGGGCGGGAGCCACCAGCACTATGGGGTGGCACCTGCAGGTGGCCGTGGGGCGGGAGCCACCAGCACTATGGGGTGGCACCTGCAGGTGGCCGTGGGGCGGGAGCCACCAGCACTATGGGGTGGCACCTGCAGGTGGCCGTGGGGCAGCAGCCATAGGTGGCCGTGGGGCGGGAGCCACCAGCACTATGGGGAGGCACCTGCAGGTAGCCGTGGGGCAGCAGCCATAGGTGGCCGTGGGGCGGGAGCCACCAGCACTATGGGGAGGCACCTGCAGGTAGCCGTGGGGCAGCAGCCATAGGTGGCCGTGGGGCGGGAGCCACCAGCACTATGGGGTGGCACCTGCAGGTAGCCGTGGGGCAGCAGCCATAGGTGGCCGTGGGGCGGGAGCCACCAGCACTATGGGGAGGCACCTGCAGGTAGCCGTGGGGCGGGAGCCATAGGTGGCCGTGGGGCGGGAGCCACCAGCACTATGGGGAGGCACCTGCAGGTAGCCGTGGGGCATATGATTGATAATAGCGTCCCATCAAATGGCCAATGGAAGGAGGGCCGGCCCGGCGTGTCCAGACACCATCGGAGTCCCCAAGGAGATGAGCAGGGAAGGGGTGCTGTCCCTTTAAAACATCCGCCTCCGCCACTAACTGTCCCTGCGATTAGAATTTATTGCGGCGTTTGGCGCGCCTCTCCTTCGCGTTACATAATATGCTAATCAGACACGCGCTCACAATTCACTCTAATTGGCCGAGGCACCAGCTGCACATAGCGAGCGGCTTCAATGAGAAGGAGATTTGTCGGGCAGGAGGCAGGTGCGGCTTTATGCGGCTCCGGTTCCCCCGGCTCCATATAGCGCCAACATAGGCCGTAGGGAGTTACAGGACGCGCCCGCGTCACAACTGCCACCCCGGCGTGTGTGTGTGGGGGGGGGGGGTAATGAGCCACACGGAGCTGTTCCATGACCCACCACCTCCCCCTCATGTCCTAAGGAGAATGGTTCGGGGATACGGGGCATCCCTCATCGGGGGAGAGAATCAAAATCCGGAGTTTAGGTGCACTTTAAGCCAGATGCCCACACCGTTCCCCGGGTCTCCAACCTATTTAACCCCAAAGAAAGGGGTCGGCTTTAACTGAAGCTTTAAAGTGGACCAAAAACCAGCGCGATACCTTGTATCCCCACTATCCGTGTAGCAGGGCCCGTGCCAGGCATTTGTGAATGGCGTTAGAAGGAAGCGGGGGATGGAGGCGCTGGCCTTAGACGACGCGACGTCAGAGGCTCCGAGCGCGCCGCGCATCCGCCGAAGGACCGGGAAGAGGCGAGTTGCGCTCGGAGATCTGGGGGGTTCGACACATCCCCGATCGAGGGGAAACCCGGGATGCTCAAAATCCTGGGTTTTGCTCCAGTTTAAAACTCGCCTTTCCCCAGCTCCAACTCTCATCCAATCAGAGCCGTGCCGGCTCTGATTGGATGAGAGCTGGATCTGGGGAAAGGCGAGTTTCTATGGCCAAACGGGAAAGATTCACACAGCCGGGGCATCCCAAATCAGGGAAACCCAGAACAGAAACTTGGGTTTTGATCCGCTTTAAAGTACTACAGTCAGTTCAGTTTTTCCTCTGATCTTGACCGAGTCCACTTTAAAGCAGAACAAAACCAGTGCTGGAATCTAAAGAGTTTCCAGGGCCAGCTCGGGGCATCCCGAATCGGAACAGGTCGGTGCTGCACACGCCGATGGAGCGGGGAAAGGTGAGTGTTTACCGGAGCCCTGGAGGGGTTTTACACATGCCCGAATCGGGATGTCCCGCTGTGTGAAACCCCCTGAGATCCTGGAAAACACTCACCTTTTCCAGCTCCGATGACACATGCACAAGCTCCTGAACAATCAGAGCTTTTCGGTAAAGGGCTCTGATTGGATGAGAGCCGGCGAATGCACCATTGGGCCCAGGAGTTTTAGTAGGGGGTGGGTGGGGTTTCACACAGTGGGGCATCCCGAGCCTGGGAGAGTCAAATTCACGGGTTTTGTTCCTCTTTAAAATGGACCAAAACCCCAGCGCAATCGGCCCGGGAATCTATAAGATCGTTTCCCTCCCCCCCCCGAGGCATCCAAAATCGGGATGCCCCGCTGTGTGAACCCCCCCAGGTCGCCCCATACACTTACCTTGCTTCCCGGTCCAACGGCGCTCCGAGCGCGCTGATTGGACGATTGGCTGTGCATGCGGCGTAGGACCTGGAAGAGGTGAGTTGCGCTCTGCGATCTGGGGGGTTCACACAGTGCGGCATCCCAGTCTGTCAGATTCCAGGGCCGGACACTCTGGGTTTAATTCCGCTTTAAAGTGGACCAAAAACCAGCGCGACCAACCAAAATCGTGATGTCCTGCTGTGCGAAACCCCCCAGGTCGTCCCATAGACTTGTCTTGCCCGGTCCAACAGCGCAGGCGGGAGCCGCATCCCCGCTATCCCTTTAGCAGGGGGCCGTGCCTGCGCCAGGCATTTGTGAACGGGCGCTCCCTGTTAGAGGGAAGCGGGGGATGCGCCAGCCACTGCGTTCGCAAAGGCTTAGACGACGTGACGCCAGCGGCTCCGAGGGCACTGATTGGATGACAGCCGGCCAATGCACCATTGGCCGCAGGAGAGTTTTACTGGGCAAACTGGAGGGTGGGGTGGGATTTCACACAGTGGGGCACCCGAGTCAAATTTATGGGTTTTGTTCCTCTTTAAAGTGGACCAAAACCCAGCATGATCGCCCCGGGAATCTATAAGATCGAGTCAAAATCCGGGGTTTTGGTCCACTTTAAAGATTAAAAGTTAAAAGTGCTTTGTTGCGTTTCCACAACGCATTTAAAATCCCCCCCAATCCCCCACCTCAGCACCCACACCCCCGCCCCAGCACCCACACTCCAATCCACGCTCCCGCCCCAGCACCTTCCCATTGTTGATGGCGGCTCATAAATTACCGGCCTCCAGTCGGGTGCCATTAGTACATTTGATGCAGAGGCGCCGGCGGCGGCAGCGACACTTCCTCGTATTGCGTGGCTTTGTTCCCTTATAACTGCATCGCTTAGCGCTGGGAAAGATTTAATTGCAAGGAGTGTCGGCTGCCAGCCAATCACACGGCAGGCAGGGTGATGCCAGGCAAAGCATGCTGGGAGTTTGGATCCCAGGCCCACTAATTGGTCCAAGTAACGGACGCAACCATTTCTGTGCACCAATAGGAGAACAACAGGAGAGAGCCAATCAGACGAGGCGATTTAAAGTGGACCAGATTTTGACTATCCTGGGTTTTGGGGCACCCCGATCGGGGGGATGGGCGTCCCCTTTAAAACTTCAGGAGAGACTTAAAGAACATAAAGTGGACTAAAACCCACTCCCAATGGCCCTGAAATCTATAAGATTCCAGGGCCGGTGATTTCTCTCCCACTGGGGCATCCAGAATCAGTATAACCCCGCTGTGTGAAACCCCCCAGGTCGCCCGATCTCACTCACCTTTCCCCGGTCCTACAGCGCATGCGCAGCCCTCTCGTCCAATCGGCACGCTCGGATCTGCTCCCGAACACACCCAGCGACAGCACCCTGCTAGAGGGATAGCGGGGATGCGGCTTGTGCATGCGCCGTTGGACCGGGAAGCAAGGTAAGTGTATGGAGCCAACTGGGGGTGTCATACAGCGGGGCATCCCAAACGCAGCGGCCAGCTGATCGGCGTGGGTTTTGGTCCAACTTCAAAGAGGACCAAAACCCACCCTGGAGTCTACGAGTCTGCGAAACCCCCCAGGTCGCACGATCTCACTCAACCTTCCCCGGTCCTATGGCGCATTCGCAACCCTCCCGTCCAATCAGCACGCTCGGATCCGCTCCCGCCCCCTTCGTCTAAGCCCAAGCCTAAGGGAACGGACCCGGTCGCATCCCCCGCTATCCTCTTCACAAATGCCTGCCGTGGGCGCCCTGCTAAAGGGATAGCGAAGATGCGGCCGCAACTTGCGCATTTACTGTTGAATCGGGAAGGAAGGTGAGTTTATGGGCGACCTGAGGAGGTTTCACACAGCTGAATTCTCCCCCTCCCGAATCTGGATGCCCCGGGGGGGGCAGCTGCCCTGGAATCTTATAGATTTCAGGGCCATTGGGAGTTGGTTTTAGTCCACTTTAGGTTCTTTAAGTCTCTCCTGATTTAAAGTGGACGTCCACACACTGCGCAACCAGGCTCAGACTTAAAGCAGACCTCTGCCCCCATTCCGGAATCTGGGTAGGTTTACACAGGCAGGGCGCCCCAAATCGGGATGCCCCAGGAACCCATCACCAGGATAGTGGAAATCCTTGGCTATAGTTCCACTTTAAAGCAGATCGAAATTTTGATTAGGACTAACCCCGGGTTTAGTTCTGTGCCCCGGGGACGGGATGCCTCTTCCCGATCCAACGGTGCAGCGGGATGCTGCGTGAAACCCTGTAGATGGCCTAGTACGACTCCGCGCCCCTGGAGTGTCTCTGGGGCATCCCAGTTCGGAATGCCCCACTGTGTGTATGTAGTTGGCCAAACGGCTCTGATTGGCCGACAGCCTGCGCATGCACCGTGGATCGGGAAGAGCCGAGTTGTACTTGACGAACTGGGGGGTTCCACACAGCGGGATGCCCCCGGAGCACAGAACAAAACCCGGGATCAGTCCACAAGGGGGTTGATTCAGAGCCAGGGGAGAATTCTCACTACTTTATTAGGAGGGAAAACGGCCATAGACTTTCATTGGCCCATAGACTTTCATTGGCGCATAGACTTTCATTGGCGCATAGACTTTCATTGGCCCCATAGACTTTCATTGGCCCCATAGACTTTCATTGGCCCCATAGACTTTCATTGGCCCCATAGACTTTCATTGGCCCCATAGACTTTCATTGGCCCCATAGACTTTCATTGGCCCCATAGACTTTCATTGGCCCCATAGACTTTCATTGGCCCCATAGACTTTCGTTGGCCCCATAGACTTTCGTTGGCGCATAGACTTTCATTGGCCCATAGACTTTCATTGGCCCATAGACTTTCATTGGCGCATAGACTTTCATTGGCCCATAGACTTTCATTGGCCCATAGACTTTCATTGGCCATAGACTTTCATTGGCGTCTATTTACACTCCGTAGACAATGAAAGTAAATGGAGTTGATTCAGAGCCAGGTGAGAATTAGCGCCTTTTTTAGGAGAGAAAACTGCCATTGACCACCGGGTGTACATTTTCACCTGGCTCTGAATCAGCCCGAAGGTGTGCGTCCCTGAATGGCGCCTCCCTCCCCGCACCTTTACTGAATCAGCGCTGCACTATACAAAGGAGAGCGACAATTATCTCTATATTGTGGCAGCAGATGTTCCGGGCGCATCGCATGCAAAACAGGTTATTTGTAGCATCAAAAGGCTCGGCTGCATTTCCATAAGACGCTGATGTACGGCGCCGGGCGGCTGCCGCGGCAACGGCGGGTTTGTCCCACATCGCAGTGCGCGATAACCAATGCACTGCTAATGGCAAGACCCCGACTGCAATAGAAGTGATGGGCCCCTCTGTCCAAAAATACCATTTTGTGAATACTCACCTTGTAAAATGGGTATTGTAAGTATGTCACACACCCCGCTTCAAGATAATCATTACATGTGGGTAGTATGGTCTGAAGAGGGCGATTTGCAGAGATGATTGGAGGAAAGAAAGCCCCTCCCAGTCCATAAATACCTGGGACCTCCCACTCATTACCCAGTATAAAGAAAGCAGTAAGGTAAGGGACCAGGAAGAGCCAAATATTAGTCATAACAATGCAAGGTTCACAAAACGATGGATCCAGAATACAAAAGGGCGGGTTGAAGCGGGGTGTGTGACATACTTATAATACCCATTTTACAAGGTGAGTATTCACAAAATGGTATTATTCTAAGTATGACACACACCCCGCTTCAAGATAATCATTACATGTGGGACATCCAAAAGCAGTGTCCATAAAGGGCGGGGATCCAAAACAAGGCATAAAGCACAACTTAAACTACTGCAGCCTGCAGAACTTTGCGGCCAAAAACAGCATCCGCTGAGGCCCGAACATCAACCTTGTAAAAACTTTGAAAAAGTGTGAACAGAAGACCAGGTAGCGGCCTTGCAAACTTGCTCAACAGAGGCCTGGTGCTGAAAAGCCCAGGAAGCCCCAACCGCACGAGTAGAATGAGCTGTAACACGAAGGGGAGGATTTCTCCCCTTAGCAGAAAAGGCCCCGACAATGGCCTGACGAATCCACTTACTGATGGAAGACTTAGCGGGCGCCAAAACCTTTCT
Source organism: Gastrophryne carolinensis (assembly GCA_027917425.1). Taxonomy (NCBI): domain Eukaryota; kingdom Metazoa; phylum Chordata; class Amphibia; order Anura; family Microhylidae; genus Gastrophryne; species Gastrophryne carolinensis. Next base: position 4,571,491 of record CM051243.1, read on the forward strand.
TGGGCCCAGAGGGTACCACAAAGAAGGCATCAGTCTTACGAAAGGCAGACGTTACCACCAAATAGTACTTCACAACTCAAACCACATCCAGGGAATGCAGGACCCTCTCCTTTTCGTTACTGGGATTAGGACACAGAGAGGGCAAAACAATGTCTTGGTTTAAGTGAAAAGGCAGAAACCACCTTAGGAAGGAAATCCGGGTTAAAACGGAAAACCACCTTGTCCTGATGTCTTTCAAAATACGGGACCTGAATGGACAGAGCCGCCAACTTAGAAACACGCCGAACAGAAGTGATAGCTACCAAAAAGGCCACCTTCTGAGTAAGGGAAGACAAGGCAATATCATGCAAGGGCTCAAAGGGAGGACCCTGAAGAGCAGAAAGAACCAAATTCAAATCCCAAACCGGAATCAGAGCCTTCCTAGGGGGCCGCACGTGCGTAACCCCCTGGAAAAAGGTCTTAACCAGCGGATGAAGCGCAAAAGATCTTTGGAAAAACACCGCCAGGGCAGACACCTGCCCCTTCAGAGTATTAAGTTGGAGCCCTAGATCCAAACCGTGTTGCAGGAACTCCAGGATTCTAGAAATAGAGAATTCCCTGCAAGGGAAAGCCCTAGTCTCACACCAATCAATATAAGACCTCCAAGTCCTATAGTAAACGGAAGAAGAAAACCTCTTCCTAAAGACCTTCCTCCTTCAAGATGGAGGTTTCCGCAGCCACGCCGTCAAAGCCAGCGTTGGTAAATTGGGGCAACGTAGATGACCCTGTGTGTGCAGATCCGGCAGCAGGGGCAGAACGAACTGATCTTCTGCTAACCTTACCACGTCTGCGAACCAAACCTGTCTTGGCCACCTTGGAGCCGCCAGAATTGCTGACGCTCCTTCCAGAGCCAGCTTGCGCACTACTCTGGCTACCATGGGAAACGGAGGGAACAGATACAGAAACCCCAGATCCCTCCAGTTCAGGGACACGGCGTCCGTCGCGAAGGCTAGCGGATCCTTCGCCAGAGACACAGATGCCAGAAGTTTGTGATTGTGACGGGAGGCAAAGAGGTCCACCATCGGTGAACCCCACCTGAGACAAATTGAACGAAACACCTTGGGACTGAGAGGCCACTCCCCCTTGCGGGCTGACCACCTATTCAGAGAGTCCGCCTCCGAGTTCTCTACTCCCGGAATGTGAACTGCCGAGATGCACGGGACGTGGCTCTCCGCCCAGTCCAGAATCAATGACACTTCCCTGAGGGCACTCCTGCTGCGAGTCCCTCCCTGGTGATTGATGTAGGCAACCGCCGTCCGATTGTCCGACCGAACCTGGACCGGCAAGCCCTGCAGGAGATGAGTCAGACGAAAAAGAACCATTCTGATGGCTCTCAATTCCAGAATGTTGATAGGCTCGTGGGCTTCCAGGGGTCCCCACAACCCCTGAAATTGCAGATCATTCCAGAAGCCCCCCCATCCTGAGAGGCTGGCATCCGTGGTGACCACCTCCCAACGAGGAGTCTGAAAAGACCTGCCCTTCAACAGATTGGTTGAGTTCAGCCACCACCTGAGTGGTCGGCGAGACATCAGAAAGAATTGATCCAGTGACAGAGGAGATCTGTCCCAGACAGACAATAGATGGAGTTGTAGCGTCCTCGTGTGAAACTGGGCAAAGGGGACTGCCTCGAAGGAGGCCACCATCAACCCCACCAGTCTCATTCCTAGTCGAATGGTCGGACAAGGAATGGACATGAGCGACCGAATCAATTCCTGAATCAAAAGAACCTTGGATTGAAGAAGGAACACTCTGGCCTGATCTGTATCCAGAGACATTCCCAGAAAGGATACTATCCTGGACGGGTAAAAGGAGGACTTGGGATAGTTGATCACCCAGCAGAACCTCTCCAGAGTGGATATTACCGTCCTGGTGTCCAATTCCGCTTGGCTGAATGATGATGCCATGATGAGGAGATCGTCCAGATATGGCACTATGCGAATTCCCTGCACTCTAAGAAGAGCCATCACCCCAGCGAGCACCTTGGTGAAAAACCCTTGGAGCTGTGGTGAGACCAAAAGGAAGAGCTACAAACTGAAAGTGCCGATCTTCCACCACAAACCTGAGGAATCTCTGGTGCGCGGGAAAAAATCGGAACATGGAGGAAAGCGTCCTTGACGTCTATGGACGTCATGAAGTCCCCCTGACGGAGAGCGCGGATAGCTGAACGACGCGATTCCATGCGAAATTTTCGCAGCCTGATAAACCTGTTGAGGATCTTCAGATCCAGGATGGGCCGGATAGAGCCATCCTTTTTGGGGACCGTGAACAGATTTGAGTAAAATCCCCGACCCTGATCTTATAGGGGCACTGGCGAGATGACCTATATCTCCAGAAGACTTGAAAAGCGCCTCCCGAAGCCCCTGTGCGCCAGGTGCGTCCGGGGGCACCCTAGACCTGAAGAAAAGCGGAGGAGGACGGGACTCGAACTCCAACTTGTAGCCGGAAGACACGACTTCCCGGATCCGTTTGTCCGAAACCTCCCGAATCCAGATCAGAGAGAAGTGTCGCAGCTGTCCCCCCACCCGCACGGGTGAGGGCGCCCCCTCATTGCTGAGCAGGCTTGTTCTCAGGTTTTGGGTTATGAACCCCAGTTGTATCCTGAGCGGGCACGTCCTCTGCCCCTATTCCAGGAATCTCCTCTAGTGGAAGGGAAGGCGAAACCTCTTCCTGCTCTGGATCCGCGAAAGGAATGATTGAAAGAAGCCGCCCCCGCGAAAGGGACGTCGTTGCTTCTTGCGTTGAGGTAACTTACCCCCCTTAGCTACTGAATCCAATTTTTCTCCAAAAAGCCATAGCCCCACGAATGGGAGAGACGTCAGCGACTTTTTTGGCCCAAAGTCGGCCGCCCACTGGCGCAACCAAACTGAACGCCTTATAGTCACCATCAGAGCAGAAGCTCTCCAAGGCGGCTAACATGAAAGACAAGAATAACTCACAACGTTTAAGTCCCAGAAATTCGTCACTGTCCGGGTGCAAACCGGAAGATGACAACAAGTCTCTGACCACCGACCTGGTAGCCACCACCAGCAGAGATGAAGCGCAAAAAGGGCCGTATGGCTGCCCCAATACTGGCAAAACCATGACAAGCCATCTGGCCAATTCGTTTATCCCCTCCATCTTTAAGAGAAGAGCAATCGGGGTTATTCAAAAACGGCTGAATTGGATAACCTCAGAATTGGTGCATCCACCTCAGGGGGGGACGTCCAGCGCTTAACCGTGTCCGAAGGGAAAGGATATCTTTTATCCCAACTCTGAAGAATGCCTGGGAGCTGAGCCGGCCTCTCCCATTCCTTAGAAATAATCTTATCAAAATGCCTTTGATTAGGGAATTCCAAGCGCGGCTTGGATTCCTCATAAAACTCCCCTTGTTGATGAGGAGCAACCTCTGGAGGAGAAATAGCCAGAACCTCAAACATCTGAGCAAGGACGTTAGGAGTATCCAAAGAACTCCCTGACCCCTTCTCAGAGTCCGCACCAACGAATAGCTGGTCGTCCGAATAATCCGATTCGTCAAATAGCTCCCCTTCCTCCAGAGGGGAGTAATCTGACCAATCCAGGTGATCCTCATCGTCATATTCAAATGTCGGTGGGACCGGTGACAAATGCTTTCTCTTAGCTGGAGCCTTCTTGGCAACCGCAGAAGAAATACATTTTTCAATATTAGTCAATCTAGCACACACATCAGATTGCGACTGCCCACCCGTGACGTCGTCACACAGGACACGGGCCAAGACGGGGTGGGAAGGGGATGACGCCGGCGGTGCTGACCCAGACGTCTGGGGTTCTGACTGCCGTGTAATAGTCTGCTGTGCACATAGTATACATAGAAATACGTCATCCCCTGTTAGGGATACCCCACAGCCCATGGACTTCCGGGATTGCCCCGAGGGGAGCCCGGTATCTGGGGATGCCTCCATACGGTGAACTTATATGTAGTCGCAATGACCGAGGGAATTACGCTAGTAAGCAACCCGGGATGCCCTTATAATTGTCCCAAGTGGGAGGATTTTAACATGGAATTTAACCCAGGGACCCAAGGACCGGAAGAAGACCCCTTAAAACCTAAGGCGTTCTACCTGAAAGACTGCCGGATATAAAGGGTTACATATAAGTAAATATATATTATATATATATATATATATATATATATATATATATATATATATATATATATATATATATATATATATATATATATAGGGGGCCCATAGGGCCACTCACTGTGCCTTCCTGCGTGAGGTAAATGGCGTCCACCACACACGCAGCTCACAGAGGCAGAGAGGAGCCTGTGGGCGTGGCCAGCGCTGAGCGCTCGATATGCGTAGCTCCGCCCCCTTACAGAGCGGAAAGCGGGCTCCGCAGTGGGTCTGCGCCCCTAATGGCAAAATGTGTGAGGTAAATTACCTCAGAAAAACACTATAGCGCACACATATACCGGCGCCATGGCAAGAACAGCAGCCGCGGCACCGGTAACCACAAAGACCCCAGGGATGTAATGGGTGCGGGCCGCGGCGACGCGCAATCGCCCGGCCCCGCCCACTGTGGCCAGCGCGTGAGGGGAGATCTCCCCTCACAAGATTAATGGAACCGCCAGCGCAAATAACCGCGCCGCGGCCATTGCGGTAGTCACCGCAACAAAAAACAGTAAAGCCAGGGGGACAAGCCAGCGCCAACAGCCGGCCCCACCCCCCAACTACAACTTCTGAGGAGAAAAGTTCTCCTCAGCTCTGGCGCCAGTAGCAGTGAAACAATGCACAATAAATAAATCCTAACTCTGAGGTAAAAAAGGTGGCCCCCGACATTTTATCCCCACCACCACAGGAGAAGGGCATCAGGAAAGGGGGGCCAAGGGACAGGGCATCCCAAACCGGGGTCACCAGCCCGGATAACCGCCTACCCTCTGGTACAGGGTCTCACGGTGGAGCATGGCTCCAGAGCACTAAAAGTGCCATTCTACCCTCACCCGGGATACAGCCTAGACTGGGAGGCATGTGTATTGGGACTTATAAAAAACATAACCGGGTGGAAATAGAGAGAAAAGCGGGCCGGAAATAAACCCGGCTACCTGAAATCCCCCTGTGCAAGGAGGAGACATCATCTTCTGACTTGCTCGCCGTCTGCAGAGATGGAAAACTGGGTAATGAGTGGGAGGTCCCAGGTATTTATGGACTGGGAGGGGCTTTCTTTCCTCCAATCATCTCTGCAAATCGCCCTCTTCAGACCATACTACCCACATGTAATGATTATCTTGAAGCGGGGTGTGTGACATACTTAGAATAACTTATTTCTACTGCGGGCAGAAGAGTTACCATGTTAGAGACGTGTGGCCAATCGAAAGCGCTGGATTCCTGGCGGAGGCTCGAGGTTAAAATGGACCAAAACCGAGCATGATCGGCCTGGGAATCTAGAACTCAACTGAGACCCGCTCCACTGCTGACAGCGGCGGCGTTTCAAACTGGCCGCAGCCGGGGCTACATAAAGATGGCCGACGGCATCCCACGAGTGAAGGCGCTCCCAGTGCTGGTATTACAAGTGTCCTCGCTTATGGGAGTTGGCGGCCATCTTTCTGTAGCCCTGCTTAGGCCAGTTTGAAAAGCCGCCGCTGTCAGAAGTGAATCGGGCATCAGGCGAGTTAAGGTTGGCGCAGGAAGTACTGCTTTAACTTACCTGAGGCCTGATCCACTTCAGAAAGATGGCCGCCAGCTCCCATAAGCAAGGACACTTGTAGTGCCAGCACTAGGAGAGTCTTCACTCATGGGAGTTGTCGGCCATCTTTCTGTAGCTCTGGCTGGGGCCAGTTTAAAAAGCTGCCACTGTCAGAAGTGAATCGGGCCTCAGGTGAGTTACAGCAGCACTTCCTGTGCCCACCTTAACTCACCTGAGCCCCCTGACCCTCTTCCTGTAATCGGCTGCAGTGACGTTTCAAACTGGCCGCAGCCGGGGCTACATAAAGATGGCCGACGGCTCCCACGAGTGAAGGCGCTCCCAGTGCTGGTATTACAAGTGTCCTCGCTTATGGGAGTTGGCGGCCATCTTTCTGTAGCCCCGCTTAGGCCAGTTTGAAAAGTGAATTGGGCATCAGGTGAGTTAAGGTGGGCGCAGGAAGTACTGCTTTAACTTACCTGAGGCCTGATCCACTTCAGAAAGATGGCCGCCAGCTCCCATAAGCAAGGACACTTGTAGTGCCAGCACTAGGAGAGTCTTCACTCATGGGAGTTGTCGGCCATCTTTCTGTAGCTCTGGCTGGGGCCAGTTTAAAAAGCTGCCACTGTCAGAAGTGGATCGGGCCTCAGGTGAGTTACAGCAGCACTTCCTGTGCCCACCTTAACTCACCTGAGCCCCGACCCTCTTCCTGTAATCGGCTGCAGTGACGTTTCAAACTGGCCGCAGCCGGGGCTACATAAAGATGGCCGACAACTCCCATGAGTGAAGACGCTCCTAGTGCTGGCACTACAAGTGTCCTCGCTTATGGGAGCCGGCGGACATCTTTCTGTAGCCCCGGCTGGGTCCAGTTTGAAATGCCGCTGCTGCCGATTACAGGAAGAGGGTCAGGGGGCTCAGGTGAGATACAGCAGCACTTCTGCTGCACACTCTGCACTGCCCCCCCCCCCCCCAAAGTTCGGGTCTCCGTTGATTTCAATGGGGACCGGGTTCGAGGACGTTTATTAAAAGCTCACCCGAACTTTGAGGGGTTCGCCCATCTCTACATGAAAGGCTGTTTCCCATTCGTCCAGCAGGGGGAGCCATAGCGGCCGACCTTCTTACCTGCCAGAATGGCTTTGTGCGCCTTGAACTCCTGCCCGGCGACACACAGACAGCAGTCGGTAAAGCGGGAATTCTCCCATAATCCTCCGAGCTCGTCGGCGAGACGGCACTCGGGCACCTTTACCATGTTCATGGTGTTCTGTCCGGAAATGTTGACGGAGTCTTGGACGACGCTGACCTGAGCGAAAACAAAGGAGGGGTGAAAAAAAAAAAAAAAAAAAAAGAAGGTGGCTGCAGGTATTGCACCGACTAGCCGAGAAAGCGAGCCAGCCGCACATGTGCCGTTGGCCCGGGGAAAGGTGAGTTTCCTGGGTGATCTGGGGGGCGGTGGGGTTCACACAGCAGAGTCACCCAAATCGGGGTAAAGAAACCTACCATGGGGTTAGGTTTGACTATCCTGGGTTTTGGGCACCCCGCTGTGTGAAACCCCCCAGATCGCCCGAACAATCTCACCTCTTCCCGGTCCTACGACACGTGCGCGGCCGCTCGTCCAATCAGTGCGCTCACTGACCTCACGTCGTCTAAGGCCAGCGGCGTGGGCACTCACCCTACTAGAGGGACAGCGGGGGGGGGGCAGCCAGGGCTCACGCATGTGCTGGGAGAGAAGGTAAGTGAATGGGGGCGACCTGGGGGTTTCTGCCAAATGACATGGTCAGGGCCAAAGGCTGGACCAGAGCCCGGGCAGGCGCCGTTGGACTGGGAAGAGGTGAGTTTTACTGGGCCGTGTGGGGGGTTACCTACAGCAGGGCATCCCAATTTGGACCAGGAAGCAAGGCAAGTGTATGGGGCGACCTGGGGGGGGTTACACACAGTGGGGCATCCCGATTTTGGATGCCCGGGGGAGGGGGGGGTCAATGGTGGGTTTTGGTCCACTTTAAGCTTTTTTAAAGGGATACTAAACCTCAGCAGCTGAAGCCCTGTCTGCCGCTTGGAAAACACCAGGCTTCTTAGAATGGCGGGTGGGGGGGAGGCGCTCGCTGCTTGGTCAGCGTCCCGCAGCTTCTGCTCAATCTTGCGCGCCGTCCATTTATTGCAATGGATAGACGGCACGGCGGTTTGACTGACGGGAGGGGAGCACCAGGAGCTTCAGAGCGTCAGGTCGAACTGGGCGAGCTGCGCGGGAGTCAAGGTGAGTGTCCTGTCTTTTTGTTTTCTGTGGGTTTAGTAAACCTTTGTAGCGCACGGCGCAGGGGTTGGTCGCCACTAAATGGACACACAAGGAGGAGGGGCATCCAGAACGCTGTAGCACGCCCCCGCACACCCATAAATCTTACCTTAACCTCAGTCCCAGGTCGGGAATCCAGTGCCGCGATTGGCCCGGAATCCAATGGAGCAACTGCCCGCCAGTGCATTCTGGCTGAGTGGAACAGTGGTGCCGCTCACTAATCTCATGCGCACCCAATCGCCGCGCTGGATTCTGGGCTGGGGGGCCGAGGATAAAGTGGATCATCTGGACTCCGACTAACCTGGTAATTGATCCCTGCCCCGGGGGCATCCAAATACAGGATCCCTCCTTGTGTAAAAAAGCACCAGATCGCCCACTTTCACTCACCTTTTCTCGATCCCAAAGCGTATGCGCTCCTCCAATCGGCCAATGCTAATGCGCGGCATAAAGCTGCTCATTTGTACTTCGCGTCTGCATCCCCTTCACGCCTGTGGAGTGCACCCGGCCAATCTGAATGGCTGGGTGCAGGCAGCAGAGAAGCCAGGGGTGCAGCGCCGGGAACAGGTAAGACTACCAGCGCCCGGGGGTTTCACACCCAATATAGGATGCCCCAGAGGCGGGCTAGTGTCCAGACCTGGTATTTATTAGACTCTAGGCCGGCTGCAGGGGGTGATTGGTCCACTTGAAGGTAAGATTTGCGGCAGCGCTGAGTCATATAGCAGCAGAGACCACAGGGTGTGGGTCCGACCTGGGGGATTTCACAAAGCGGGGCATCCCAATCAGGGTGCCCCGAGGGGGAGGGGGGAGTATGCCTGCCCTGGAGACCTTGTAGACCAAAACCCAGGATTTTGACTATCCTAGGTTTTGGTCTATGTCCCCCAGGCTCGGTGATTGGGGATGCCTCAATGTGTAAACCCCCCCAGGTCGCCCGAACAAACTCACCTCTTCCCAGACCTATGGCGTATGCACAGCTGCTTATCCAATCAGATCCGCTCCCGCCCCTTCATCTAGGAGCTAGTCTAATACGAGCGGATCCGAGTGCCCTCGCGGCTACCCTCTAACCGTGGGCGTGTCCCCACCGACCATTCACAAATGCACTAAAGGGGCAGCTCGCGCATGCGCCGTTGGACAGGGAACAAAGGTGATGTTTCAGACGACATAGCGGGGGTTCCACACAGCGGGGTAGCCCCGATCCGGGTGCCCAGGGGGAGCGAGTATGTCTAATAGACTCCAGGGTGGGTTTTGGCCCTCTTTAAAGTGGACTAAAACCCACAGGAATCTATAAGCTGCTCCGGCTGCTGAAACTCCCACCCATGTGAACGCCGGGCGGCCAATCGCAGCTGGATTCCCCATGCGGAACGAGGTTAAGGCAAGGGTGTCCTGGGGTGGGAGTGGCAGCATTCTGGATGCCCCGCCCCCAGCCTGTCATATAGTGTCAGTACCAGCTGCCACCAATAGCCTCGCCGGAGGGTGTTGGTCTGCTTTAAAGTGGAATCAAAGATTCCCGGGCCGATCGATTCCCTCCCCCCCGTTCACTTACCTTGCTTCCTGGTCCAACGGCGCATGCGCGAGCCCCTATCCCTCTAGCATGGCGTGTGCCTGCGTCGTCCATTTGTGAATGACCGGCGCGGGCACGCTCCCTGTTAGAGGGAAGCAGGGGATGCGGCCGCCAGCGAGCTCAGCGCCACTTAAATGGTGTGACACCAGCGCCTCCTAGTGCGCTGATTGGTTCACTTTAAATACTTTAAAAACAAAGCTATGTGTTAAAAATAGGATTTCATTTCCTCAGATTCATACCGGTGCTCACCAGCGTGAAACAAAAGCGGTTAGTGGCAGGCTGGTGCGGCCCTGACCCTGACCCTTGAAGCAGCATGGGGGCTGCGTGCGCGGGTAGTTCTTATTGAGGTTGGCCGGACCGTTGCCCTAGGTGATATACCACGTGAGCATTGTATCACATACTGTTTAGTTTACATTTGAAGCCTTATTTGAATGGGTTCCTTGTGCAATATTAGGTGGATTGAGGGGTTGTTTTCCTTTGTATGCACTTGCTTACTTTTAGTAGATGAGTTTTTTTGTTTGTTGCATGTTTATAGTATAGATAGGTATATTTCACTAATTAATTTTATAGCTTTATTGTGGCACCGCAGTATATTTATGTATATATATTTATTGATTACTACATGGTTTATATATTTTTTAATTATTTATCTGTAATATTCATGTGATTTGAGGATTACACATACACATATATTTGTTTATTTTTATTTTTTGTGCCGGCACAAAAAGATATCAAGATAGGGCATTATACTTTTTGTATAAATAAGAACATATATAGTTTTTCACCCATGGGCAAGATATATATTGGATAGCCCTTTTTGGGGCAGTTTATATTGAGCAAAGGTCTCTGGCCATACCGATTGTTTTTAATATTGTCTTGTGGTGTCTGTATGTTGTTTAATTTTTAATTTTTGTACTAATAAGCGTGAAACAAAAGCGGTTAGTGGCAGGCTGGTGCGGGCCACTTACCTCACAGAATAGGGTCAGCTTATCGTCCGGGAGAAGGCCGTTGGCCTCATCGAGGAGGAAGTCTCTCCGGATAAATTTCTTGAAGCCCCAGTCTTTGCCTTGAACAAAGCGGTAAGCTCGTTGGCTCTCTGCAAGAACAAGAGGGACAACGGTAAAGCACCGGAAAACAAAAAAAAGAGCACCGACTCCTGAAAACTGCAAGACGACAGTGTAGCCAGGCAGCGGGGAAAAGCGAGCAGGATGCTCAGCTGCATAGCTCGAGGCATCGTCGGCAGGAAGAAAGCCGTCGTTGATGCCGCTTTATAGAGCCCCTGGGAGGCCGCAGCTAGGAAGTACTGTGTGCAGATCCTGGAGAGATCACCTGCAAAACTTAGTTACCTGGTAACTTCTTTACTAAACATCCGAAAGGGCAGAGTACCGCAGCCGTGTTAAGGCTCCGCCCCCCCAGGTAGGAACACATAACCACCGGAATACACAAAAGCTTTAGCTCCTCTTCCAGATACCAGTAGTTTAAGAGAGCCGAAAAACAAAGACAGACGAAGCACCAGCTGGTAAATCAGCAAGAGAATATAAAATAACGTAGCCTGAGGGAAGGAAGCCTGTATGCTGCCCTTTCGGATGTTTAGAAAAGAAGTTACCAGCTAACTAAAAATATCCTTAGGGCAGCATACCACTGAGAGGATAAGTAAGATACTACCCCTACGGGGTGGGAAAGGCCGCCTGTAACACACTCCTGCCGAAGGATTGATCTTCCAAGGGGAGCAGATCCAGGCGGTAATGATTAACAAACGTCTTAGCTGGTCTTAGCTGAAGACCAGGTTGCCGCTCTACAGATCTGTTCCATAGAGGCACCAGCTTGCTCCTTAGGGCATCATACCACTGAGAGGATAAGCAAGATACTACCTCTACTGGGTGGGAAAGGCTGCCTGTAACACACTCCTGTCAAAGGATTGATCTTGCAAGGTGAGCAGATCCAGGCGGTAATGATTAACAAACGTCTTAGCTGGTCTTAGCTGAAGACCAGGTTGCCGCTCTACAGATCTGTTCCATAGAGGCACCAGCTTGCTCCTTAGGGCATCATACCACTGAGAGGATAAGCAAGATACTACCTCTACTGGGTGGGAAAGGCTGCCTGTAACACACTCCTGTCAAAGGTTTGATCTTGCAAGGTGAGCAGATCCAGGCGGTAATGATTAACAAACGTCTTAGCTGGTCTTAGCTGAAGACCAGGTTGCCGCTCTACAGATCTGTTCCATAGAGGCACCAGCTTGCTCCTTAGGGCATCATACCACTGAGAGGATAAGCAAGATACTACCTCTACTGGGTGGGAAAGGCTGCCTGTAACACACTCCTGTCAAAGGATTGATCTTCCAAGGGGAGCAGATCCAGGCGGTAATGATTAACAAACGTCTTAGGTGGTCTTAGCTGAAGACCAGGTTGCCGCTCTACAGATCTGTTCCATAGAGGCACCAGCTTGCTCCTTAGGGCATCATACCACTGAGAGGATAAGCAAGATACTACCTCTACTGGGTGGGAAAGGCTGCCTGTAACACACTCCTGTCAAAGGATTGATCTTGCAAGGTGAGCAGATCCAGGCGGTAATGATTAACAAACGTCTTAGCTGGTCTTAGCTGAAGACCAGGTTGCCGCTCTACAGATCTGTTCCATAGAGGCACCAGCTTGCTCCTTAGGGCATCATACCACTGAGAGGATAAGCAAGATACTACCTCTACTGGGTGGGAAAGGCTGCCTGTAACACACTCCTGTCAAAGGATTGATCTTGCAAGGTGAGCAGATCCAGGCGGTAATGATTAACAAACGTCTTAGCTGGTCTTAGCTGAAGACCAGGTTGCCGCTCTACAGATCTGTTCAAGGCACCAGCTTGCTCCGCCCAAGACGTAGAAATATTTCTTGTTGAGCGAGCTGTGATCCGCCCTGGAGAAGGAGATTCATTGTAAGCAAAACTGATAGAGCTCTTCATCCATCGAGCCAATGTTGCCTTGGAAACATGCCGACCCTTCCTGTGACCCGAGAAGGAAACTAATAAGCCATCGGCCTTCCTCCAATCCTTTGTTTGTCAAAGGAATTCCAGCAAACGGGCCCTGATATCCAAAGACTTATCTACAGAACCCGTGGAGGGATCACTATCCCCGGCGGATGGACGGATAAAATAACGTAGCCTGAGTGAGGGAAGCCCGTATATGCTGCCCTTTCATATATTTAGAAAAGAAGTTACCAGCTAACTAACTTAGGTTTTCTCAAAACATCCTTAGGGAAGCATACCACAGAGGATAAGCAAGATACTACCTCTACTGAGTGGGAAAGGCTGCCTATAACACACTCCTGCCTAAAGAATTGATCTTGCAAGGTGATTAGATCTGAAAGTAATGGTTAATAAACATCTCAGCTGAAGACCAGGTTCGGCTCTACAGATCTGTTCGATAGAGGCACCAGCTTGTTCCGCCCAAGATGTAGGAGGTACGTTGTAAGTAAAACTGATACTGCTCTTCATCCATCAGGCCAAGGTTGCCTTGGAAACACACAACCCTTCCTGTGACCCGATAAGGAAACTAACACGCTACCGACCTTTCTCCAATCCTTTGTTTGTCGAAGGTATTCCAGCAAACAGGCCCTGACATCCAAAGACTTATCTACAGAACCCGTGGAGGGATCACTATGGATGGAAGGATAACCTCTTGGGTCCGATAAAAGTCGAAAGAGATCTTAGGAAGGTAGCAAGGATCCACCCATAATAATATACGATCCTGGAAAACTTTGGGTGACGGCAGGATAGAGCCTGGATATCACTCATTCTGTGGGCTGAAGTTATTTCCATAAAAGAGAAAGCCTTCTATGTAAGAAACTTAATATGAGAGGTCAGAGGTTCAAAAGGTTGTGCGGTCATAGCTCTAAGGACCCGGACGAGTTCACATTGAGGAGCTAACCTCAAAACGGACCTATCTGGATATATCTAAGGACCCAGGAGAGATCCCATAGAGGAGCCAACCTCAAACAGACCTGTTTGGATGTATCTAAGGACCCAGGCGAGATCCCATTGTGGAGCTATACTCAAATGGACTGGTCTGGATATATCTAAGGACCCGGGAGAGATCCCATAGTGGAGCCAACCTCAGACCTGTTTGCATATATCTAAGGACCCAGGCGAGCTAACCTCAAAACGGACCGGTCTGGACCGCGCCTGACAGCTAGCAACAAAACGCCTGACCCGCGTGAAAGAAGAAAGACTCTTATGCAGAAAAACTGAAAGGGCTGCTAATTGGACCTTCAGGGTACTGATGCCGAGACCCAGGTTGACTCCTTCCTGAAGGAAATCCAATCCGACTGGAAGACTAGAAGGGGGATCTTTGATTACGCACATTCCAGGTGTTTTCCGCATTTTCAAATAAATCCCTTCCTGGTCACCTCCTTCCAGAGTCTTGATCACCTCCACCGAAAAATCCTTTATTTAGGAGCATCGCAATCTCAGGGTCCATAGTGTCAGACGTCACTTCACTGGCAAAGCACTGGTCCCTGGAATAGAAGATCTGGTCTCACTGGGGTTCCCAAGGCCCTTGGACCAAGAGCATCTTCAAAGTTGAAAACCAAGGTCTCTTCGGCCACCTTGGGACCAGCAATAGAATCATGGCAGAATATGTTGTTTAGAACCTGAGGGAGGATACGAACTAGACAAAAGCGTAAACCAGACTGAAATGCCAAGTCGGAAGAGATCTTAGGAAGGCAGCAAGGATCCACCCGTAATATTATACCATCCTGGAAAACTTGGGGTGACAGCAGGATAGAGCCTGGATATCACAGATTCTGTGGGCTGAAGTTATTGCCACCAGAGAGCCTTCCATGTAAGAAACTTAATATGAGAGGTCAGAGGTTCAAAGGGTTGTGTGGTCAGAGCTCTAAGGACCAGGACGAGTTCACATTGAGGAGCTAACCTCAAACCGTCCTGTCTGGACATATCTAAGAACCCGGGAGAGATCCCCGATCTCAGAGTCCATAGTGTCAGACATCACTTCACTGGCAAAGCACTGGTCCCTGGAATAGAAGATCTGGTCTCACTGGGGTTCCCAAGGCCCTTGGACCAAGAGCATCTTCAGTTGAAAATCAATGGTCTCTTCAACTACCATGGTGTCAGCAATAGAATCATGGCAGGATACGTCGTTTAGAATTTGAGGGAGGATCCGAACTGGAGGAAAGCGAAAGCCAAACTGATGACTGTTGAGTCAGTGGTGAGCCAGAGCTTGATTGGAGGCATCGAGGGCGAAGAACTTCCGCAGCTTATTGCTTCGACCGGAGGTGAAAAGATCCACCTTCCGAGTCCCCCCTCAGGACACAAATCTGATTGAACACCTCCTGGTTCAGTGACCATTCTGCTTCCGATAGGGGACAGCGACTTATTATTATTGTTTATTTATATAGCGCCATCATCTTCCGTAGCGCTGTACAAGGTGTGATTACAGACAAGGTAAAACATATAGTACAAGCCAGGTTATATGCTTGTCTGAAGAAGTGAGTTTTGAGGGCACTTTTAAAGGCTCAGAGTGATGGAGAGTGGCGGATTGAGTGGGATTGTGGGAGTCGATTCCAGAGAAGTGGGGAAGCACGGGAGAGGTCTCGAAGGCGGGAAAAGTCTCGAAGGCGGGAAAAGTCTCGAAGGCGGGAAAAGTCTCGAAGGCGGGAAAAGTCTCGAAGGCGGGAAAAGTCTCGAAGGCGGGAAAAGTCTCGAAGGCGGGAAAAGTCTCGAAGGCGGGAAAAGTCTCGAAGGCGGGAAAAGTCTCGAAGGCGGGAAAAGTCTCGAAGGCGGGAAAAGTCTCGAAGGCGGGAAAAGTCTCGAAGGCGGGAAAAGTCTCGAAGGCGGGAAAAGTCTCGAAGGCGGGAAAAGTCTCGAAGGCGGGAAAAGTCTCGAAGGCGGGAAAGGTCTCGAAGGCGGGAAAGGTCTCGAAGGCGGGAAAGGTCTCGAAGGCGGGAAAGGTCTCGAAGGCGGGAAAGGTCTCGAAGGCGGGAAAGGTCTCGAAGGCGGGAAAGGTCTCGAAGGCGGGAAAGGTCTCGAAGGCGGGAAAGGTCTCGAAGGCGGGAAAGGTCTCGAAGGCGGGAAAGGTCTCGAAGGCGGGAAAGGTCTCGAAGGCGGGAAAGGTCTCGAAGGCGGGAAAGGTCTCGAAGGCGGGAAAGGTCTCGAAAAGTCTTGAAGGCGGGAAAAGTCTTGAAGGCGGGAAAAGTCTTGAAGGCGGGACCAAGGAGGAGGACAGGATAATGTCAGAGGCAGAGCGGAGGTTGCGCTTGGGTTGGTAACGCTGGATCAGACATGAAATGTATGGAGGGGCCTATTTGGAGAGAGCTTTGTAGGTAAGTGTTAGAAGTTTGAACTGAACTCTATGGGAGACAGGTAACCAGTGGAGGGATTGAAAGAGGGGAACTGCACTGGAGAAGTAAGAGGAGAGGTGGATGAGGCGAGCAGCAGAGCCAGTCTGTTTGTTGGCAAACCACAGAGAAGGATATTGCAGTAGTCCAGTCAGGAAATGACCAGGATGTGCACAAACAAATCTGCCCTCCGATTTCGGCAACCTTTGATGTGGATGGCCGACAGGGATAAAAGGTCCAGTTCTGCCCAGATCAGAAATTCCTTTGCTGCAGGACATGTGACCTCGCCCCTACCTGACGATTTAGATACGCCATAGTAGTTGCATTGTCTGTTCCGATTAGTACGCGATGACCCTTCAGGGAGAGAAGGCCAGCAACGCCTCTTTAACAGCTATCATTTCTGGCTCCTGCCCCAGACAGGAACACACAAAGAACTGGAGGAGGAGCTAAAGCTTTTGTGTATTCTGGTGGTCATGTGATCCCACCTTGGGGTGGAGCCTTAATATCTCAGTGGTGCCCCAAGGATGTTTTGTGAAAAAAAGACATTATTCAACCCCTGGGTCTCTGGCAGGCTGCCTCCGGGGCCAGGGAATGGGAAACCTAACAAGACCCACAGCGACCCAGTCTACTTACCTACACCAGTGGCTCAGGAGCTGGTGGCCTGGCTCCTGCCCCAGGCAAGAACACACCAAGAACTGGTGTCTGGAGGAGGAGCTAAAACTTTTGTGTATTCTAGTGGTCATGTGATCCTACCTTGGGGCAGAGCCTTAATATCTCCGTGGTATGCTGCTGCCTCCAGGGCCCAGGAATGGGTCAACCCAATAAGACCCATAGCGATCTGGTCTACTTACCTACACCAGTGGTTCAGAAGCTGGTGGACAGGCTCCTGGCCACAGGCAGGAACACACAAAGAACTGGTGTCTGGAGGAGGAGCTAAAGCTTTTGTGTATTCTGGTGGTCATGTGATCCTACCTTGGGGCAGAGCCTTAATATCTCAGTGGTGCCCCAAGGATGTTTTGAGAAAGAGACATTATTCAAAAAGAATGGGTCCAAAGGCGGGCAACAAAAATGGTAGAAGTAGGACTTAAGGTAGATGAAAACGGATTCCTGGCCTGGCCGCTAACCTACCCCCGGGCATCCTACGCCGGATGCCGCGCTGTGTGAAACCCCCCGGGGTGCCGGTGGTCTTACCCGATCCTGGTAGGTCCCACAACACACTCTCCGCATCCCCGACTCCTCTACGGCAATACGCCACTCACATTCTCCTGGAGCTGTCATCACGCCTGTGTGCTTTGGCTGCACCCCCGCTCACCTCTAGTCGTGACCTTTGGCCGCATCCCTGCTCACCTCTAGCCATGCGTGCCCGGCGTTTTTGAATGGGCATCGTGGGCACGCCATGGCTGCAAGCTGCTTAGCCGTCAGTGTCGTGGACTCTGGGCAGCGCTTAGCCAACCAACACACTCGTCCGAGTCTGCACCGTGGGAGCGGAAGTAAGGCGAGTGAAATCCCGGTGTGGTGTTCCTCTTTAATCTCAGGGGAATTTGGATACCCAGCTGTGCGTATCCCCCCAGGTCGCCTCATACACTCACCTTCCTTCCACTCCCACAGTGCAGACTCCAGCCAGCTCAATTTCACTAAGCTCCGCTGATGGCTAAACTACCTTAATGGCAAAGCAGCAGAGTGGCGCCTGAACGGAACCGAGCGGCGGCCGAAGGAAAGCAGAGCGGCGGCCAAAGGAAAGCAGAGCGGCGGCCAAAGGAAAGCAGAGCGGCGGCCAAAGGAAAGCAGAGCGGCGGCCAAAGGAAAGCAGAGCGGCGGCCAAAGGAAAGCAGAGCGGCGGCCAAAGGAAAGCAGAGCGGCGGCCAAAGGAAAGCAGAGCGGCGGCCAAAGGAAAGCAGAGCGGGGGCCAAAGGCACCCGAGCGGGCGGCCGAAGGCACCCGAGCGGGCGGCCGAAGGCACCCGAGCGGGCGGCCGAAGGCAACCCAGCGGGCGGCCTAAGGCAACCCAGCGGGCGGCCTAAGGCAACCCAGCGGGCGGCCTAAGGCAACCCAGCGGGCGGCCTAAGGCAACCCAGCGGGCGGCCTAAGGCAACCCAGCGGGCGGCCTAAGGCAACCCAGCGGGCGGCCTAAGGCAACCCAGCGGGCGGCCTAAGGCAACCCAGCGGGCGGCCTAAGGCAACCCAGCGGGCGGCCTAAGGCAACCCAGCGGGCGGCCTAAGGCAACCCAGCGCGCGGCCTAAGGCAACCCAGCGCGCGGCCTAAGGCAACCCAGCGCGCGGCCTAAGGCAACCCAGCGCGCGGCCTAAGGCAACCCAGCGCGCGGCCTAAGGCAACCCAGCGCGCGGCCTAAGGCAACCCAGCGCGCGGCCTAAGGCAACCCAGCGCGCGGCCTAAGGCAACCCAGCGCGCGGCCTAAGGCAACCCAGCGCGCGGCCTAAGGCAACCCAGCGCGCGGCCCAGCGCGCGGCTGAAGGCAACCCAGCGCGCGGCCGAAGGCAACCCAGCGCGCGGCCGAAGGCAACCCAGCGCGCGGCCGAAGGCAACCCAGCGCGCGGCCGAAGGCAACCCAGCGCGCGGCCGAAGGCAACCCAGCGCGCGGCCGAAGGCAACCCAGCGCGCGGCCGAAGGCAACCCAGCGCGCAGCCGAAGGCAACCCAGCGCGCAGCCAGCTGCGGCGTACCCACGTCTTCCATTCAGAAAGGCATGACTAGGAGGTGAGCAGAGAGGGTTCCAGGAGAAGGTGAGTGTTCCGGGGGAGGTTTTACACAGCGGGGCATCCCGATTCGGGCTCCCACAAGGAGTGGAACTCCGACGGCCCTGAAGTCTTAAATGCCAGTGCCCCAGAAGTTACTCTTTAATGATAGAACAAGGGGTCCAACCTGAAGCTGGTCGGAGGGAAAATCAGGAGCAATGTTAGAAGATATTATTTTACAGAAAGAGGAGTAGATGCCAGGAACACACTTCCAGCAGAGGTGGTTGAAAAATCAACGGTAAGTGAAAGTAAACAAGCCTGAGATAAGCCTGCATCTATCTATAAGGTGCGACTAACCAATGCCGGCACAGGCGCGTTACTTACCCATCGCCTTGGTTTCTTCCCCCTTGGCATTGAGGATGGAGAATTTAAATTTGGCCCGAACCTCAGACTTTGGACAGCTGACGAGCAGCAGGTAGAGGGACAAGTAGTCCTTACTCTCCTCATCCAGACCCTTAGGATTTACCCGGAGGCACCTAAAGACAATACGAGTAGTTACACAACTTATGTTACAATAAAATGACAAAAAGGTGACACGTTAAAGCGGAACAACACCCCATAGAAGTCTATAGAGCATTATGTGCGGCACTACTCATAGAAGTCTATGGGGCATTATGTGCGGCACTACTCATAGAAGTCTATGGGGCATTATGTGTGGCACTACTCATAGAAGTCTATGGGGCGTTATGTGCAGCACTACTCATAGAAGTCTATGGAGCATTATGTGTGGCACTACTCATAGAAGTCTATGGGGCATTATGTGTGGAACTACTCATAGAAGTCTATGGGGCATTATGTGCGGCACTACTCATAGAAGTCTATGGGGCATTATGTGTGGCACTACTCATAGAAGTCTATGGGGCATTATGTGCGGCACTACTCATAGAAGTCTATGGGGCATTATGTGCGGCACTACTCATAGAAGTCTATGGGGCATTATGTGCGGCACTACTCATAGAAGTCTATAGAGCATTATGTGCGGCACTACTCATAGAAGTCTATGGGGCATTATGTGCGGCACTACTCATAGAAGTCTATGGGGCATTATGTGTGGAACTACTCATAGAAGTCTATGGGGCATTATGTGCGGCACTACTCATAGAAGTCTATGGGGCATTATGTGTGGCACTACTCATAGAAGTCTATGGGGCATTATGTGTGGCACTACTCATAGAAGTCTATGGGGCATTATGTGCGGCACTACTCATAGAAGTCTATGGGGCATTATGTGTGGAACTACTCATAGAAGTCTATGGGGCATTATGTGCGGCACTACTCATAGAAGTCTATAGAGCATTATGTGCGGCACTACTCATAGAAGTCTATGGGGCATCGTGTGCGGCACTACTCATAGAAGTCTATGGGGCATCGTGTGCGGCACTACTCATAGAAGTCTATGGGGCATCATGTGTGGCACTACTCATAGAAGTCTATGGGGCATTATGTGCGGCACTACTCATAGAAGTCTATGGGGCATTATGTGCGGCACTACTCATAGAAGTCTATGGGGCATTATGTGCGGCACTACTCATAGAAGTCTATGGGGCATTATGTGTGGCACTACTCATAGAAGTCTATGGGGCATTATGTGTGGCACTACTCATAGAAGTCTATGGGGCATTATGTGCGGCACTACTCATAGAAGTCTATGGGGCATTATGTGTGGCACTACTCATAGAAGTCTATGGGGCATTATGTGCGGCACTACTCATAGAAGTCTATGGGGCATTATGTGCGGCACTACTCATAGAAGTCTATGGGGCATTATGTGCGGCACTACTCATAGAAGTCTATGGGGCATTATGTGCGGCACTACTCATAGAAGTCTATGGGGCATTATGTGCGGCACTACTCATAGAAGTCTATGGGGCATTATGTGTGGCACTACTCATAGAAGTCTATGGGGCATTGTGTGCAGCACTACTCATAGAAGTCTATAGAGCATTATGTGCGGCACTACTCATAGAAGTCTATGGGGCATTATGTGCGGCACTACTCATAGAAGTCTATGGGGCATTATGTGTGGCACTACTCATAGAAGTCTATGGGGCATTGTGTGCAGCACTACTCATAGAAGTCTATAGAGCATTATGTGCGGCACTACTCATAGAAGTCTATGGGGCATTATGTGCGGCACTACTCATAGAAGTCTATAGAGCATTATGTGCGGCACTACTCATAGAAGTCTATGGGGCATTATGTGCGGCACTACTCATAGAAGTCTATGGGGCATTATGTGCGGCACTACTCATAGAAGTCTATGGGGCATTATGTGCGGCACTACTCATAGAAGTCTATGGGGCATTATGTGTGGCACTACTCATAGAAGTCTATGGGGCATTATGTGCGGCACTACTCATAGAAGTCTATAGAGCATTATGTGTGGCACTACTCATAGAAGTCTATGGGGCATTATGTGTGGAACTACTCATAGAAGTCTATGGGGCATTATGTGCGGCACTACTCATAGAAGTCTATGGGGCATTATGTGTGGCACTACTCATAGAAGTCTATGGGGCAT